>VYZT01047530.1:0-105810 GCA_013400735.1 Pomatostomus ruficeps
CATCCCATCCCATCCCATCCTTCTACTGTACTGGAAATGTGCTGTCTCCTTGGCCATGCTGGTCTGGGTTTTAGCCCTGCTTTCTTATGATCTAGAACATCTCATGGGAGCTAGCCATCTTTGTCTGTTTGACCACAAGAAATGTGCACACGCCCAGCAACAATTCTTGAGTCCAAAGGAAGCCCCAGTGAGTGCCCTGCTCATGGAATTCCACTTCATCTTTAAACCTTCATCCTTCAGCACTCAAAGAAGGTTTTAAAAATACTGTACTGAAAAGAAGCTTGGATCTGATGTATTAAGGTCTCTGGTGAATTTGCTTTTCCTCAGATCCTTTAGTTACAGAGAAGAAGTGCCATGTTTGCAGTTTTAATTTTGGATGGCCAAAGGCAGGATTGTTAAAAAAATATTTCTAACACATATATTTGCACAATGAAAGCATCTAATTCAGCCAAAAGAAGCAGGGAAACCACTCCTTTGTACAGCTTTGTACTTTTTTCTTTTTTCGTGTTGAAGTGACAAAACACATAATAAGTTACATCTGACTTGGTGAAACTTTGCATGTACAAGAGTTGGCTGGGAAATGCACTTTATCTGAACTTTGTGGCCAATGGCCAAACTAAATAAACCCAATTAATATTAATTTCCCTTACCCCTTCCATCCCTTCCCTGGTAAACAGAACCACCTCTGGGATTTCTAATGGTAAGTTACCCTTGCAGCATCTGGTTTAACTTGGCTACTATATCGACAAGATGTTTTTCCACTTTGAGTCTATTTTCTCTTTTTTTTTGTAAACTTATAAAACTTCAGAATCCTTGCTGCATCCCTGTAACTTTTCTTTTGTTAGAGTATTTTGGTCTCTTTTAGTTCATGCCTAGGCATAAAAGCAATCTAATCTAGCTTGGGAGATGTGACTTAAAGTGTGAATATTGTTATGTTTAAGAGCCTCAGGGTGGTGTGTGACTTGAATGGATATGAAGATATTTAGCAAATATATCTGTGTTCTAAAGTAGAAAGAATAATTAATAAATTATTAATTTATTTACCCATACAACACAAAAAATTAAGCCATGCTGCAGCAATGTCTCAGCATTAGCTCTGCTACCTTCCGAGAGTGTTCTTACAAAAGAGAATTCTAACTTTAGGGTGTTTTATGAAAAGATGTTTTATAGGATGGGTGCTATGAAGATGAGCTCAAGTTTGTATTTATTACATTTTGTGCAAGGTTCATTACCAAAATAGTTGAGCAAAAAATCATGGATGTGAACTCCCAGTGCTATTCCCCTGTTTTTCTCACAGAAATGTTGAAGCCTGAGACTCCAGACTCTTTTGCCTCTGTGCACTGGGAACTGGACCTGGCTTGCCTGATTTGGAAAGCAGCTTGTGCATTAGCAAACCTGCTTTCAGGATGGAGTTAGCATTTTAGTAACTCTTCAGGTCTGGCTGAGGCTGGGAGCCATGGGGCTTCCCATGCCTATGACATCCACCTCTGGGGCCGGCCACTTTGCCAGGGCTGTTCACTCTGTTGCCACAGCTGGGGCCAGGGTACAATGTGAAAGAGAATATTGTTGATGTTAATGCAAGATATTAATGAAACACTCTTGATGTTAATGCAAGAAAAGGAAGATGAAGGGACAAAGCTGATGAAAGAGGAGAGAGGAGAAACTCATTCAGAAACTTTGGAACTTTGTTGATTTGTGTGACCTGGGGAGCCAAGACATACAGACACTGTGTGACAGGCATGTACCAGCACAGTGATGTGCTCTGAATAAACTTAGTTCCCATCAGGACACAGGAATGGTTGCAAGGTCACACCAAAGTCTGCCCTGTCCGGTGGTCTGCATGGCCGAGGGCCACGTGTGAGGATGGGGCAGACATAGCTCTGGAGAGCTCTGCCAGCACCCCCCAGTCTGCACAGACCACTGTCTGCAGACAAGATGAAACTTTTGGTTTTCCCCTGTAGCTGCTTTTTCTAGACTGTTAGTTCGTGGAAATGGCATGTACCAGACTGTGTCTGATCAGAGCTCTCTTCCTAAGGGGAGACACTGGTGACTTTGTTTAGCCTTGCTGTAAGTGGTTGGAATAACAAACCCACTGAAGCCACAAACCCCCTTCATGTGCCAGAGCCCTGTGGTAAAATGACTGCAGAGCTTTAAAAATGCAACACAGAAAATGGAAAGCTTCTGCCACATACGGAGCACTCCCTTGAGCCATCGCCTGGTTCAGATCAAGTTAGAGATACATTTCATGCATAAAAGGGAGAACTAGATTGCCACAGAAGATGACTGCATTTTCCATGGAGGGAATTTATACTTTATCTAATAGCTGTGACATGAAACCCTTTTGCAAACCACCCTGTCCAAACAATGAAGGGCTTTTTTTTTTTTTTTTTGCAGAAGGACAGAGCATCTGCAGAAGCTGTCAAGAATTGATATACCTTTGCCTCAAGTCAAAGAGTAATGTATTGACTCTCAATGTGATTAGGATGGACTTCTGCCCAGAACAGGAAAATTGGATCTGAATGAAAATTGCTCTTCAGAAGTAGCTCTCTGTTAATGATGCTATTATTATTTTATTTTAATGTAATTAGGGTTATGTTCTTAGATCATAATTGTCATTGTTATACTTCCCTTAAGTCAGCATAGCATTACATTTAGTGGTCTTAGTAATGATGCAAAAGGGTTGTGAATCTCACCTGCCATGGATACAGCCTTCTGTTTCTACATAATTTCGTTGTGCTTGGAAGAGAAATTGTCCTTGAGGTGCCTCAGAAAGGTACTGTCTTGATCATAATAATTACCTGAGGCTGAAAAACCATCTGGTTAAAATCAGGTCTTCTTACATGCTTTATGTACCATCTTTAAAACATAGTCTTCCTTTACCCCCCTGAAAAATTAGAACAACTGACCTGTTTAAGTATTTTTCTAGTCATATTATTTAACAAATTGGTTTTTAATAGCTGCATTGGGCAATGAACTATTTGAATTGAGCCTGTGGTGACCATTTTCCTGAAGCACTGGGATGCTGGATAATGAATCTCTCTGTTCCAAGGACCTTGGGAGCTGGGGAAAGGTTCACCAGACAGGCCCAGAGGGTACACTGCTAGGTGTATTTTAATGTCTTGAAGGCGAGCAGCATAGCAGGATGCTGTGGAAAAGCTGACCTTCCTGTCTTGAGAAATAAGGATGCCATAAGTGATAAAAGAAAACCCCCTCTGTGTTCCCTCTCCCTCTCTAGTAATGTAGTAATGCTGCAAGAAACAGCCTAGCCCTCAATTTAATTTCAGTCACTCATGCATTTTTTACCCATGACATCACCCTGAAGTGATTAGGAAATTATATCCAGGATGTGAACTCAAGCAGAAGCTTATGGACTTTTCACTGTGTCACAAGGAACAAGAAATGAGGTGACTCCTGCCATTTTTCACCAGGTCTCCCAGTGGGTATTTGTGTCCCATGCTGCACTCGGGCTAATCATCTTTCAAGTCGCTCCACATCAGATCAACTGGAAAGGAGACCCCAGCCAGTATATGAGGGTCAGTCTGGCTGGGGAAGCAAGCAAAGGGATAACACATTTGAGTGACGAGGTCAGTGAGGTGCCATAGCAACCCAGGTGAGCAAAAATCAGTGATGAATTGGCCTGCAATAAAATCAGCTTTGGTATAACTCCACCATGACCTCTCCCTTCAAAAATATGCCCATTAGCTTTGTCCCAAAGTAAAAGAAAATCAAAAGCCATTTTAATTTCTCCAGAAGAAAAAGATTAAGAAAAAAAATCTGTATTCCCACCCTTTTGTGCTGTGATAACATCAGTACCTCCCACAATGTGTTTGGAGATAGTGTGACTCTGTCAGCAGAAGATGATGCCAACCGCTTTGAGAAATGCCTGGTCAGGTTTCTCTCATAACTCACTGTCTTGTAAATATGTTTAATTTCTGTTTTAGCAGAGACTGTCTTCTAGCAGAAATACAGAGATTTGTGCATTTATCCTTCACAGAAATCATAAGGCTTCTGGAGCTTACAGACAGGCATTACAAATACCTCCCTCCAAGCCTCACTCTCTGTGAAGTTCAGTGTCATCTGGCAGCAGAAGACATCAATCACTACTCAGAAGTGCAGGCTAATGTTTCTAAGCCAGGCAGGGCTTGTATCTGCTTCCCAAATAGCTTACCCTATCAGTTCTTTTTATTGAGATTGATTCCCCACATTTTGCTAGTTTGAGGATATAGTCCATTTATATTTATCTTGTACTGTAAAGCTAATAATCGACATTGTTACTGAAGTTATTTTATGAGCCAATTTCTTTGTACCCAAGGGTGTTTTTATTACTCCCCTTTTGGCCTTTCCTTCGGAGTATTGAAAGCATACAGTGAAGGGGGAAGAAGCGTTGTACAGACTTTGTAACAAAATTCATTGGTTGATTATTATTATTTCTTTGTTTATATCACACTCCTGCTTTCAGTTTCTCTAGTTCTGCCTAGAAAACTAATGACCCATGCAAGTCAGAGGCTAGTCTGAAGGCAGCTTGAGTTTAGTTTCACATTCTCCATACCCCCTGTGTGAAACAGGGAATAGTCAAGATGCTGTGTCCCACCGATATTCGGTGACAGGGACATTGCACAGAGTATTATGAGGGAGTAAGGTTGGCCACTGCAGCCACTCTCATCCTGCTAAGGAAATTTCCTGTGCTACAAATATTTCCCTGAGAAAAATTACTGCTGGTGGAGTTGAGCAAAAATGGCAATGGAAAGTTGGATGGTGAAGGGCTAGAAAATTCTCTATTTCTTACTCTCTGCATTCAATTTAGCATCACTTTATGCCCGCAAAACATGATATCTGAAATTTTGGGTTAATAATAAGCTATCAGAGAGCTTAATGACTTTTCTGTCAGGCTGAATCTTGCATAGATACATACGAGCATTTGTACCTTCAACTTGTTATGGAAGATGACATATTTACAGCAGGAAATTTTCATCCAGAAAATTAGGAACCGAACATGAGGCAAAATGGCATAAAGTTGGTGTCTCATTTAATTTTTGACAGTGAGTCTGTAGGCTGATGACATCCATATTGCTAGGATTACTCTGAAGTTGTCTTAAAACACATGATCCAGTGGAGACTGACAAATACCTTCATTATTGCCAATTAGTGCAGAATAGTATGAAAGATGAGCCAATTGCCTGGGCCTGGAGGCTCCTTCAGCAAGTGAATTGATGGTGTCAGTCAGAAGAAACTCCAGATTTCAGAGCCAGGAAGGGCCACTAGATCATGGAATCTGACTTCTTGAATAACACAGACCATAACTTTTACTCTGTTACTTGTATCTCCATAATATCTTCCTTCTCACAGAAGGATGATTAGGCAAGATGATGGGAAAACAAAAGGAAACACATCTGTCTTCAAAGATATGAAACAGCTACAGCCTTGGTACCCTGACACAGGAGCACACTGACTCTTGCTGATGCCTTTCTGTCAGCCTCAAAGCCTGGTGGAGCAGCCCAGCAGGTAAGTCTTTCTAGGTCTCTAAGTTCAAACAGACACTGTCCGTCTGGGGTGAAAATATCCTGTCTGAAGGGTATGGAAACACTGTCAGTCCTGAAATGTCAAAATGTCTGTCAGTGTTGGCATTTTGGAGGCAGCATGCCCTGGGTGTAAAATTGGTCCTAGCCTGGGAACAGGACCTCGGAGAAGGTTCCCTCTGTAGCCTGTGATAACTTAGTGGACCTGTATACATACTGTGAACGGACTCTCACTGCTATTTATACAAGAAAAAGTCATTTCTTGAGAATACTATTTTCATAGTTTCTTATATTCTGTAGCATTTAAGACAAACAATAATTGTCACAGATGTCTTTCACAGAACATGTCTCAGTCTCTTGAACTACTGTGGGTATCTGAGGGGTAGCACTGTAAAGCAGTGTCCCAAATGTGGAGCTGGGAAACCAACCTTCAGCTACACGTTGGGTTGTTAGTGGCTAATCCAAAGTCTTCTGCTATTCAGCCAAAAGATTAGACAAACAGGGAGCCTCATAGCTTTCTGGGGACACTTTGAGTCTAACACAGATCAAAGAGGAACTGCAGGACTTGTGGATCCAACCTTATGTCTACTAGATGAGCTTGATTAGATTGGACATTTTCTTTTTCATCTCATGATGATCTATTCTGGGAAATTTTGGCTCTGTTTCTCTTTCCAGTAAGTGATTGTCTTTGATGAGATTTCATCTGGAGTCACTCACCCCTTAGATAAAGCCACAAAATCCAATTAAATTAAATTTTAAACATGACCAATTTTTTCCTTAACACATTTATATTTATCAGTTTATATGTTTTCTCAACTAATATTTCTTAGATAAAACCCCAAAACTAGCTTTAATGAGAGCTACAGGGCACTTCTTAAAGCGCCAGAAATAAGTATTTTCCCTCCTTCTGGGAAAATAATTTTTTCCTAATGTGATTTTAAATTACTGGATTTCCTCAGTGGCCTTAAATTACTCTGCAATAAACAGTACATAATCTATATTAGCACCTAAAAGGAGGCTTTCTATTCTCATTCTTATAATCTGAATTATCTTTTCTTTTTTTTTTCAAAGATATCAATAAGAAGGAAGAAATGTCTTAGAGTATCTGAGTCAGACTATCCTGATGGGAGATGCCCATCATTCGGTGACTTTATAAAAGACAACTTTTCTCACCTGTAGTTCAGGCACAGGCTATAAATCCAAGGTGATGGAATGACATACTTTCCAGGGGAATCACACTCTTTCCATTAGTATCCTGCAATAAAATCTGTAAGTTTTTCCCTGTGAGTTTTGTTGTGGCTAGGCAACCACACGACCAGCGTGTGATACAACCAGCTGACAAAAGAAGGACATTGTAATCGCAGCTAATTTGCTGAAGCACAGATACCCAGGGCCATTGGAAATGCCCTGGGCAAAGTGGGATGTCCCCACATAGCTGGCAGATGCAGCACAGCACCTGAGGGAGAATTGTGATCTTCCTGAGGATAGGTTGGATACCCCAGGGTGTCTTAAAGGATAAAAGTTGCCCACATTGATGCAACGTACTGAAGTTTGCATAAGACCTAAAGCCATCCCTGTCCCCTCTCTAGACACTTGGCCACAGTTCCATAAGTTTACAGAATGCCTTGAAAATGAAGAAGGCCGTAACAGAAGAGTTCATCAGCTCCAGCTCATGATGGCATTTCTAACATCTGGACCTGTAACTGCAAGTGACTAGTGACAAGGAGACAACGGCTAAGCATAATATCAACATTTTGTTAACAGTGTTTGCAAAAGCAACCAGCCCCCTTCACCCCTTGCCCTCACTGCTGGAGCAGGAACTCCCCAGCGGAGGCAGCAGCGTGCGTGGAGTGGGGAAATGGCCTCACCATGGGGGGACCACGGCAACAGACTCTACCTCCCCGAGCTCCCCGAGGGCAGCCCCGGGTCAGGCACGGCCTCCCGGGCTCCCACTGCTCGTGTGGTGGCTGCTGCCGCTCCCCGCCCGCCCTCGTGAGGCAGCGCTGCAGACACGGCTCGGCAAGTGCCGAGGACTGCAAATTCCCCCTTCCTGCCCCGACATTCCCTGCTCGTGTTTTCACTGACCAGTGTTGACGGTCACAAAGTATCCGTGCTATTTCTGAGCGGGGGATTTTCTGTCAGTGCCGCTGCCTGCAGGAAGTGTGATGCTTGGATGGAGCTGTCCTCTGTGCTCCCCCGAAGCCACCGAGCCTTTATGATTAGGGATTGCCCCAGGATCATGTCATTCTAGCAGGAACTATTCCTTTTTTAAAATGTCTTCCCAGGAGAAATTTACTGTCCTCACACTTGTCCCATGCAGAGGAATTTCACAAACTTTCATTCTAGCCTATCCATGGCCATAGCAAGAACCGCTGTCTCAAAAGATGGTGATGCAGGGTAGTGTTGATTTCTCAGTCTGCCAGAGGTCCAACCTGCAAAATCCAGTGCCAGAAGAGATACCCTTGCCTCGGCATCAACTGATCAGGCAGGGGAGGATGCAGTCATTACGGGGAGGATGCTGTGCAGCTACTCAACTGCTACACGTGATAGTGGATCATGCTGGTCATGCTCTTTGTCCTGCCTTTCTCTTGGATCGAACCCATGTATGTGTGTGTGTACAGGTACACATTTGCTGGGTACTTTAGGGGATATGAAGAGAGGATGAACTAGCATATAGTAGGAATAACAGGAAAGTATTAAACCTTGCTAATATTGTCCTTAACTTTCGTAGGTTACAGTTTACACTTTCACCTTTTCTAGTCAGCCAAATTTCTGTGGTAATTAATATACTGGAAAAACATTTGGGTTTGATGTAGTGCTGTGATTTTAGCCTTAATGCATAGTCTTGGCTTGTTTAACTATTTGTCTGGGGTCTTGTGAATCTCTGTAGCAGATTGATGCCTCTTCAAAGCCATCTGGAAGAAGATCTACCCACTCTTTTTTTCCCCCTGCTCTTTCAATTGGGACTGCTGGCTGGCCCTGTGTATCAGAGCAGTACAAAGGCTGAGAAAACAGAGAGGTCTTACACTAAACCATTCGAAAGGGCAGCAGGAGACGTCATCCATTTTGTGTATAGATATGTTTAGATAGATGTGGTAAGCCATGAGAAGTGGATGCCTTGACAGGTTACTTTTCAAAGACTGCTGATTTGCAGTGACCTCTGACTGCTCTGAAAACAGCTGAATTCTGCAGACTCTGGTAATCTGAGATAGAAACTGTTTTGAAGTCGGCTGGGTGTAAAGAGTCTATTGCTGCCCTGGGTCTCTCAATACCACAAGGAAAAGTAGAGCAGGGGGAAAAAAAGGATGCTGTAGCTGGAAACTCCCCTGTCTGACTTTGTATGGGACAGCTTGCTCTGTTTGAAGGACAGCACCTGGATGAAAACAACGCACTTTTATGCTCAGAAGTTGTCAGTTCCCCCAAGCCAGCCATTGCCTCTGGAATGTGTGTAAAAACACCTTGTTCCTCACTACATGATGTTTCCCTGTTTCGTGGGAGCCTCATATAACTGTATTTCAAACACACAGCATGTTATATATACACCATGTTGTAGTCACAGTTATATAAAATACAGACTGTGTAGGGAAAGGTTGGAACACCACCCTTTTCTCTCAAACTATGTTATGGATTAAAATCATCAAGTTAGCATAAGTCTTCCCAACCTGTACTGGGGGTCTGTTACCTTTCTATCAGACGTGTAGAAGTTCAAAGTTCCACGTTTTAGGAAGTTAAAGTAGCCAAGTAGCTATGCTAATTTTCATATGGTATCTCTAGCTCATCTGCTTTATTAAAAGCCTCACATGCATTTTAAAGCTTGAAGCATATTATTCCTAGAGCTGCTAAAGTAATTTTTGATGCTGAATCATTATCAATAGGGGACATCACAGTGGTTTTAAATGAGTGAGCTTTACTTAGCACTTACAATGCCTTTTGTGAGGGTGGATGATTTCCTTGTCCATTTCTAAACCTTACTTTAAAAAAAAAAAAAAAAAAAAAGACAGAAAAATCAAATGTCCTTTTAAGCCCCAGAAATCAGAAGGCAAATTTAAAAAAATGGATAATTATCTATGGGGCAGTTTTACGATTTTTAAAGCCATCTCCTAAGTTTGATTATCATAATATTGTGTTCTGCTTGGTTTGGATTGGCACTCCCTTGGTATATTAATTTCATATGTTAATAGTTTTACAGAAATATTCTAAGTGCCTAAAAGCACCAGAGAAGATTAGCAGTTGCTAACAAAACACTGTAAATGGGACTGAGATTATTAAAACCCCCCTTTGTAAGCAGGGAAATGTCATCTCTGCAATTGCCTCTGATGTAAATGATCTTCCTCTGGCCCCAACACTTTCTGTTCAGATGCAGATCCCAAACTGGAGTAAATCAGTACAATCCCATTCACTTCTTCAGCTATTCTGAGCTTTGATTCTGGCATATATAATTCACATTTTAAAATACAGATATGTATTTTCTTCTGCCATAAGAGTAATTCTTAGCCATGTTTCCATAATACTTGGATCTTGACTTAAGACAACTGAATTGAGTGTAAAATCCTGGTTAAGCATATTGTTAATATTTTGGTCTCTTGTTAGTATAGAAATTATATCAATATTAGACTTTGAACTTAAAGCAAAGCTATTTTTAGAAAAAAAATTGCTACAGGGGAAATTTTGTTTGGTTTGTATATGTTCACACTTATTAATTTAGGGTGAAATACTTCTTTCAATACTGTTTTCTTGCACCTTAAATACAGATCCAATTTTTGTGTTCCATATATTTATTGAGAATTTAGTTCAAAGATTTGAGTGGATTTACAGCTGAATTGTCAAAGTCCTTCATATACATATGTACATAAATACACAGGCTATATCCCAGGGAAAAAAAAGCTTTATTCAGAATAAAGATAACTTTCATCCTGTTTTTTACATTAAAATTTAATTTTATAATTGTTAAAAACAAAATAAATTCATTACTGACCTTTTAAGGGTGACTTCTAAACATATGGGGATCATCTACATTTTGAAAGCAGTTGTTTTTATGACCTGAAGAATATACATGAAATACTGGGATTTGAGCTGCTTTCTGTAGAAAAAAAAAAGAAAAGAAAAAAAAAAAAAAGACCTGCTCCTTCTGGCTTATAAAATATTTCTTTTTTTCTTGCAGTGATATATCATATTATAAAAATATCATCAACATATAATGGTCACATTCTCCAGTGCATAACAAACATACGTGCTTGTTACTGCCGACTGAACGAATGTGTACCTCCAGAACCATGGCGTTCCATGGAAAGAAACATATGGAGATACGCAGGACTTGTTAATTTGTTCTCAAAAGGATACAGATAAAAGCAGATGCTAAGGGGCAATAAATTACACTTTTTTTGTACATTTTCTTCTGTCGGTTTTTTTTGACCCTTCTAGTTGACACAGAATTTCCTTTGCAGCATTATTTATTGCCAGCCATGTTGCTAGGCTGCCTGGGAGGGCAAAATGGAAAACTTTGTGAAGTGTACTTGGAGAGTGCTCTTTTAAAGCAGATGATTTGTGAGTAAGTCTTGCAGAGTTGGGAGTGTATTTTAGATATGTTAGCTGTCTTGTAGTGGGCTTTTAAACAGTGAATGAAAGACATTGGAAAATGTTGCTTATACAGGGAATGTTTACCAGGACATATTCGAGTTTCTCACCAGTATGTGGGCTATACTCTTCTCAGCACAAAGTTAGACCTTCTGTTTCTCCACTTGAAGGTTCTGTAAATGCTGGAGAGTTATATCTTGGAAAATGACTGTTAATTTTTGATTTCCCTCTTCTAGGATTTTAATTATTAGAGAGCAGCAGCACTACTCTGCAGAAAACTAGGTTTTTTGAAGTGTCTCAAGCCACACACCAAAATGTTGGAGGCATCAGAAACCCTTAGTCACTTCTGAAAATTTTAGGTCTTGAATGACTGGCCTGGCATGTACTTTGCCTTTTTAGAAAGGTTTTAATGGGAAATTTGTGTAATCTGGGTCTCGTATAAAACAACAGCCTCCAAAGATGCTCAGAACTCCTAAAAGCTGTTCAGAACTCCTAACAGCAAACAGTCAGGTCATGAGCACACCTATATGTCGAGTGTGTACTTGTGTTAAATATATTTTTGTACGGATTTGTTTGCAAATAGGGACACATGGAGGAAGAGCAGCTTCCAAATCTGTGATATCCCATGGGTGAGTGCAAGGAGACAGCTGGGAAGGGCCGAGGGAGGGATGCCTCCTGAGGATGGGGTGTCACACTGCTGCCCAAACCATGCACATGCACTACTCCTCCTTCTCCTACCACCCAGGTGACAGCTACAGAGATGAGGGATGAGGGAGGTGACATAGGAAGCCTGGGACAGGAGACAGTAGGAAGACTGGAGGCAGGGACTATACCCAGAAGTTCTCTCCCCAGCGGTGAGCATGTAACCTGTGCAGAAATGCCAATGGGAGACTGAGCTGCCAGGTGGGCTGTGCCATGTGGGAAATGGCTCCTGCTGGTTCAATAACTGTGCTTTGCACCTTATGCCCAGAGATCTGTCTACAAGACTGGAGAGAATGTGTTTCAGAATCAGACCTGCTTAAGAAAGATCCAAAGCAGCTCTACCACCCAACAAAGATTTGCTGCAAAACCCACTGTTTCCTTCATATTGTCCCACTCATTCCCACGAGGTGCGCCCTGCTGCCACTCACTCTGTCAGATCGCAGTGTTCTGGTGGGATTCTTCACAACAGGCTTGTGGGCTGTGGCACCATCAGCCATGGTGTGCACAGGGAGTGTTTGTGGTTCCCACTTGCCTGCCTAGCTCAACACCCTGGATGTTTTGGGGTTGAATTTTTATTGTATTTTCCTTTTGTCTTGAAGAGGTGTAATAAATACTGTTTAAACTCAGTGGTAGTGAGTGGGTGGGTTTTAGTCTTAGGGTTTTTTAGCTTCACAAGCATTATTCTTTCCTAAAAAAAGGTCACTTCTAAATACATGTTCAGGCATGCTTCCACGTCTCCTCGTGTGTTCCTGCACACACTATAATTTTTAATGCAAATTGGTCCATTGCATTCAAGTGCCTGAAGCCAGCAAGCATCTAATGGAAACTGGCAAACTCTTTTTTTTATGCACCAGTGGCCACAGTAGTGAGATAAATACATCCGAGAAAATCTGAATGAAAGTACTGTATGTATCTGTTTGAATGTAAAGGACAGATAAAAGTGAGGAAATGGGAAATGCATCTATGGGTCTGAGAGCAAAACCCAGATCTAGTCTGTCCTAAGAGGACAAGGTCCTGACTTTGTCACAGATACATGTCTTATAAATCAATCCATTTAAAGTAGCGTTGGTTTAAAAATAGAGCATTTTGCTAGATTTAACTAAAGCTTAAAGTATTATGTTGTGGAGGGATTATCTTTTGTTGCTCTGAAATCTGTACATTTCTTGTGGTTACATCTGCTTTTAAGTGCTAGGAACTGACAAGTGGTGTGCAGCTACTTCTGACAGACACTGACAGATACCTCAGCTGATACAACAGCAGAAAGGTGGGTAGTTTTGTGGTACATGTGTACAAATAATGCCCCAGAGGGTAGCCCAAATCAGGCTGGTAGGAGTTTTGCTACTGTCCTCAGTATCAGATGTTTTAGTTGTCAGGTCAGTGCTCTGGTTTTGGCAGCAGCCAGGACACAGACTGAACATGTTCTCAAAATACAGTCAGTGCAGTCCAACCCAACATGTCCATGGTATTTGTACAGGTGAGAAAGCAGTGGGGAGGCTTTACACATGATTAGGATATGAGGACATTTTTATCTATTTAAGTTCTATTTTCAAAGTTATACATGAAAAAAGCGCTTGCAATTACATCTAGAAAATCCAATAGAACATTCAACTTAGTCATCTAGATGAATTGTGTTGAATAGCTGACAGGTACATAATGTGTTACAATGTCATTTGGTTATCTGAAAGTCTTGTGGACATCCAGAGGTAATCTAGTCCAAGCTGCTTCTCAAAGCATCCAAATTAACTGAATATCAGTAGTAACCTGAAATGTCAAGCAGACATACCAATGATATGAAAAATGGGTGGATCTACACTTAACTGCGAACTTGTAAATTTGGCCCAAGAATAGTCTTGAAATTCATTCAGAAAGTACTCTTTAAAGGGAATATTTATATATTTTTTTAGTGTTAGCTAAGTGTGGGTTACATGAGTGAGTGTTGGAGCCAGCTGGTCCTGTGGGAGGTGGTGACACCAGAGGGTGTCCTACCGATGTGATTGCCAGGGAACAAACCAGAACAGGATGGGGATGGCTCAGTCTGGGTTGCTTTCACTGGCTTTATTTTCAGTGGGGAAAGAGAACTACTTCCAGAGCGCAAATATCTTATGTCAAAAATGGGCACCTATGAGAGACAAGTTGTTTCTCTGCCCCTCTGGTGGCTGTAGAATCCATTTAAATAACGAGTTCAGAGGTGACACTATCCATGGCTAAAGTTCAGGTAATGAATCGTGCCCTACTGTGTTCAAACAAATGTTGAAGAAATGTGTGCCTTTCTCAGTGCTGCTGGATGGAGAATGAGATAGTGGACTTTTGAGCAATTCTCCCAGAAATGTGCAAAGCTGCAAAAATTCAGAACCTATTTGGGAATCCTCAGCCATCAATAACACAGGCAATAGTGAAATAACAGCAGGACGTTTTACTTTTAAATGCTTCTCATAAAAATGAGGGGAGCAGATTGTTTATATTAACCTTTCTGGGAAATGCAATCAAATTGTCCTTGAAAAATGTTAAAGAAGAAAAACATAAGCGTGACTTTCAATAGCCCTTAACAATCTGTGAACCGGCCCATTGCTAACTGTCACACACAATGTACATTTTGTTTAGTGATTTCTGTTACACTGCCACTCTCTATGAAAATGTTTAAAAGAATAATTCAAGCTGCATGATCCCAGGTGCATAAACATGTGCTCCTCAAGCCAGCAGAGAAACTGCCGAGCCTAGCAGGATCGTCAGACCCACGGGTCAATTCAGGAACTAAGAAAATCATTTCCTATTTTCCTTTATGGATTTGGAGCATGCTGGGATCAGCCAGTCTTGAAAAATAGAAAGAAGCTGTGTCTTCTACAGCAAAAACAGAACAGGGAAATGAAAGATGCCTCCAACCTCGGCCAATTCTGTCAAAGCAGGATGGGGAAAATGTGTGGTTCCTGCTGTCCCAGGCTCCCGGCGGCTGTTCCTACTGCACTGCCAGCTCTGCAGAGCCTTGCCCTGCCTCGCTGAGAGTGGCCAGAGGGGAAGCCTGGCCCTGCTCCAGCTGAGGTGGTTAATACCTCACACCAAGCTTCCTCAGCTGAGGTCCCCATGCCCTTGGCTCCCTGCTCAACATATTTTTCAGGCACTTGAATTGCTCTTCAGAGGCCTTCAAAGGTGCCTACCTTTCCACTGACTAAGCAAATAGGCTTAAGTGGGATTTCAAGCCTTAGAGTACGGCTCTGTGCCTCCATGGGAACATGTGGTTTTCCACAGACTGAGGCCCCTTTGCTGTGTGCTCTCTTCTCTGGTGGAATGAGTCAGTGACTAAACATGCCCCATTTCACCATTCTTGACACCATTCGTGTGAAGTCACAGACCAGCTTGTGGCACCTAAAATCGCTCTAAATGCAACTGTTAGTATTTGCCATGCCACATGATGCATGATCTCTAAAATTCCTGATAATTTTGTCTTTTTTCCTCTTTTGTACATGGCTAAAATTCTTGATCCCAGTCTGCCTGGCTGAAGCATGGCAGGCACTTGGAGCGGTCCCCTGGTGTGGGGTGGAAGTGAATCAGTTGTAGTGCTATGACTTCAACAAGCTTGGGCAGTCTTCAGGTTGTGGCAACCCCTTGGCCAGCCTGTGAGGGAGGTGGGATCATTCCAAGTAATCTTGTTCCTGAGTGAAGAAGCTCAAGCAACTCTATGGTAAATTGCTTGGTTTACCCACCTTTTAACTCAAATAGAAGCACAAGGGTCCCAGTCTGTCTCCTCTTCTTGTCCCCTGGGTTGTAAAAGTTAAGTAGAGACCATGATGAAGGAAACCTGTTGTCACTGGTCTGCTGTATAGTAAGGAAACTGAACAATTATAAGTGCATGTGATTTTAAATATGTTTATATCACTCAACTGCTTCTTTGACTTGCCCAAAAATGGGTAATCTCCAAGTATTCAGGATGCATAATGCATCAGCTGAGGTTCAGCTTGTTGAAACACTCTCTGCACAAGATTGCTGGAAAGTGGGAAGATTCCTGAAGAGCCCTTTGGTAGTTGCTCTCAGCTACTCAGAGGCTATGACCATCACTGAGGAGACAAGTGGATGGCATGGATATCCCTCAGAAGTTCTGCCTCAGCATCAAGGACCTCAGCAAATCCTAGTGTTTCTCCTCTGAATCTCTTCGCCTTCTGTTCTGTTTCCAGCTAGTTTTCTGTTACACTTTGTTTCTTTGTTTTTGGTACCAGTTGTTTACTCCCTGTTGGAGATAATGAAATCACTTCTCATTCTTGTTTTGGAGAGGTACCACAGGCTGAGCTACATGAGCCTTTCACTGAAGTATTGGTCTTCATAATTTGCATTAGGTCCTTTAGGCTATTTCTCATTAATGTTCCAGTATGGCAACATCCTTGCCCTAAATCCAGTTCTCAAGCAATATTCCACTAGCAGCACGTTAAGCTAAAGACGAGCACTTTTTATCTTGTTTAAGGACTGAACACTCAAGTTCAGTACTACCTCTTCTTCCTGGCTTAAATCTATCTCCTGTCTGCTACAGCATCACAGGAAGAACAAACACTGCTTTGTGAATGACAATCCTCTTTTCTTTTTCTGCTTGTACCTCTTTATTCCCTGTAAATCCCTAGCATTTCCCCTTCCAATCTTTGTGGAAAAGTAGTGACCTTGGAGGTGCTGGTGGGCTTGTCCAAGGATTCTTAATTCAGTCTTTTGCAGAGGTGTTAGCTAATTTTTTATGGTGTTAGTCATTTTCAAAAGTTAAGAGTATATAAAGAGCCTTCTCTGTACCAATGGCAGATGACAATCTTATTTTTCCCTTTAATACCCTGCAAAATGTGTTTTTAAAGGTAGGAAAAAAAGAGGAAAAATCAGCAAAATACCATATGTTAATTATTACATTGAATACAATAGCAAAGATGGTGTAGAGAATAGAGAAAATAAACTGAAAAAAGAACACCTTACGAAAGGTTTCAATTTCAAAAATTGCACAATGGAAAGGTTTTCAGTTTTTCTTTTGTCCTAAGAGTTGTTATCCTATCTCCTTGCAGTTCAGCACCTAACTCTGATTCAAACAGCACGTAACCTCTTTGGAATCCAGAGACCCTCTCAGGAGAAGGAAAGAAATGGTGTGGTCTTTTATGAAAGCTTGCAGTGCCGAGAAGGTCACGGTACCAAAGGATTTCCCGTGTGTCATACACGATCTATTCCAAGTCAGACAAAATAGTTGCTTGTATGAATTAACAGGATATTTTTGGTTTCCATAGTATCCACGCTTTTATGCTCTTGGTAGAATCAAACTCTCCTTTAGTGGACTTAAGCACCGAAGCACGCTAGCAGGGGTGAAATGAAACACATTTGAAAAATTTGACCTAATAGAAAGCAGAAGAAGGAAGGTTTATCTCTTGTTTCTATTGTCCTCATCTGCTTTACACTGGCAGAGCATTAACATTGAAAACACTGCTTGGAAAACATTAAACATTTCCCCATGGATATATCTGACTGTTAAGGGAAAAATCCAAACCTGGAAATTTATGGCTTGAATCCTCCTATCTGGAAACACTCAGGGCTGTGATAGGTGAAGTGCAGGGTGGCTGCAGCTGTACTATTCTTTAAGAATATGGTTTCCTGCTAGGCAACATCTTCCATGGTGCGGCGGGGAGGTTGAGGCAGATAATGGAATAGATAAATAAATAGATAGATAGATAGATAGATAGATAGATAGATAGATAGATAGATAGATAGATAGATAGATAGATAGATAGACAGATAGACAGACAGACACTGGCCACATACAATGACCTCACCAAAGTACAAATGTTATGACACTCACAGAGGCATTTCATGGCAGAGACCCTTCCTGGTTTGCCTGTGGACCAATATCTGATTTTTTTAAAAAGTTTTAGTTAATTAACTGGCAAAAATCCAAAGGGAGTAAATCACTTCTGCAAAATATTTTTTTTTTACTTGTACATCATATTTTCCTTTGCAAAACTTCCAAAAATGTCATTTTTCAAGCATTTCTTTTTTTCATATTCATGCATTTTTCTCCCTTCAGTAAAACAATACTGCTGGTGGTCTGACTGGTTCATGTTGTGATAAAAACTGATAGGACCCATAAATGTAATCCTCTCTCCTTGTTTTGTTTGGTTGTCTGTTCTGTTTTTTTCCCCCCAAAACCTAGCTTGTTCAGAGTTTCCAAAGAACATGGACAGTTTGGGTTTGGGTTGCCTTTGCTTCAACCTAGAAGCTTTGAATTTTGATCCCCATCTTTAATAAGAAAAGAAATGAAAGAAAGATAAGCCACTTTTGTAAATTAATACCTCCCTGACTGACATGGATTCAGTTCAGCATTCACAGTCTCCTTTCAGCTCTAGGGTGGACCACAAATGCCCAAATAGCCAAAGAATCAGCAAAATGTTTTCTTAAAAGCAAAGAAAACACAGATGCTTGAGCATGAAGAAAACCGTTCAATTTATCTTAGAAATAAAGAACTTAGTGACCCTGAAGGATATTTGAGGATTTGTTTTAAATCCTTAACAACTTGTTCTGCATGATTTAACAGCAATGGAAGCTCTATTTTGTGCACACCCTATTACAGCTATGCAAAGTGACCCTAACACTGTTAATATACTTCAGCAATCATATTTTTCACAGAGTTTTACCACTGTTGACTACCTGTGAATTGAAGACTGTTGCCCTGACCCCCGGCAGCCATCATACAGCTGTCACACATAACAGTCACCTGCCCTGAGATGCTTTTGTGTGTGTGTGTGATTGAAACAAATGAGTGGCAGGAGGTGCATTAGAGTAATATGAACACCATCTCCAAAGGATTAGCAACAATATTCTTGACTTCCACGGTTAGTCCTTTACGATTTACAATGATTTGGATTTATCTCCTACTGGTATGCTCACTTCGGGGTTTCTGGCTGTGTTTTCAGGGGAAAAAAATCAACAGAAAGGAAGCATTAAGTTTTTCTCTCACTCATTTAGGTCACAAAATGGAGCTGAGAGAGAAAAATCAGTAGCTTTCAAATGCTATTACCTTGCTAATGATAGCTCTCATCGCATGACAGTTCTCAAACTGATAAGACATTCCAAACATCCACAGAAAAGTCAAAGAGGTTTTTTAGTGCCCCAGCTCTGTTTCTGCAGCTTGCACATGTTTTCAAACATAATTTCATGCCTGCTTTCTGACAGCTCATTAAACAAAGGCCTCTTGGTACATATAGTGCCCATCTTCCTGCTGAGATTGTAACATATTTATGGTGTTTGCAGATTGCTGGCTGTTTGCTTTTCTACTTCGCAGTGTCCTGCCTGCCAAACGCTTATCAGTCTAGTGAAGGTGACAGTTTTCCCCATTTGTGTAGGTAGCAATGGTCTCGTGTTTGACCCTCAGAGGCAAGAAGCAATATGATTAGAAGAAGCTCCTGCAAGCAATAGATAAAAGCAATCACACATGGAGAGAGACAGCGAGGAAGAGCTCAGGGGAGGAGGCTGATGTTGTGGAAGCTGATAGCTTGTATTCAGGGAAAGTGCTGGCAGTTAGTTAGCTAGACAGCTGGTAACATCCAGACCTTGTGGGATTTCAGCTTCAGACAAAGCAAACAAGGATTCAGGAGTGTTGAGAAGCTATCTGGAGCAGTGTACAAGGGCAATCAGAGCTACTCACTTCTAATTATCTGCCTCTTTCCTGCCACTAAACTATCATTATTATACATTCGAACCAATAAAGTTTAGTGAATTTTGCATCTTCTATTTTCTTTAAAAGCTGGTGCCAAATCCCTGCTTTCCTTCTGAATAGAACAGATGAAGACATCTTTAAGCCAGCCGTTACCATTCGTCCATCTGTGCTTGGAGCGTGGTGGGGGACTGGGAGCAGGTTTCTGCTTGTACCACCACCGGCAGCTGAAGTATCTGTTCCACTTCACCGGAGTAACAAAAGGGCTAATTGGGTTTTTTTTTTAAAAGAATTTTTTTTTCTTTTTTCCCCCCCCCCCCGCTTCTTGTCAAGCCTATCGCTTAGTCAGTATTAAAAGAAAACGCAGTAGCAGCTCTGTTCAGCTGCCAAAACCTAATCAACACAAAGAAGCTTTCGAGTAGCTGTCAGATAGGATTATGATATTGATCCTAACTATGTGCATGTTCCAGGAAAAGGAGCATCTCTTTAACTAAAAGTCAGAGGGTGACAGGTAATGAAAGACAAATATTTTACAGCTCGAAGGATGGTTCTGTCCTCACATTAGGAGATCTGCCTAATTACAGCTGAGAGAAGAAGCAGCACCTGTGCATGTTTGCTGCTGTCTCACCTTGTACTCTGAGCCCCTCATCTCTTACAAATAAGCAGCTACTGAGAGAGTCCCAGCATGAACATAAGGGTTTGAGAAACATCCATGCCATGAGGGAGTAATATGTGTGATTTAATGGGTAGCTCTCCCTATTTGAGACAGTAGTGAATCAAAAATCTTAGGACTTTGTCAGGGAGAGTGACTTTGGCATCAGAGAAAAACTCAAGGCTCTCTGAATTTCTGGTCATTAGTGATGATGTGACATTATTTATGACACCAGTGAAATTCAATTCTGGGTCTTACCCCCAAGTAGTGAGACAGGTAACAGTCTGGGTTTGAGTACAGATAAAATCAGATGGGCTTGGATTCATCAGGCTAAATGCAACCTACTGCAGACATTTGAAGATGGACAGGAGAATCATAAAATACAGGTATAAATGTTGTCCCAGTTCTCTCCAAGTCTAAAGGTGGGTAAGATGAATCCCACCTGCAAGGAGTCCAAGATCCATATTCCAACACAGGAAAGAAAGGAAGAGACCTTACTTCTGAGGCAATATAGGCCAAAGATGAGTCCACTCATATACTAGGAAACTCCCAAAGAATCAAATATCATGTTTGCTTATTTATCTGTCACCCATCATAGCTGGAAATGAGTAATACCAGTAGTCCAACAAGAGGTGCATTTGAGGGTTACAACAGGGGTTTTGAGGGATAAAACCAAAATGAGCTAATATAGATTTAAACTGCTTTCAACTTTAGTTTTAATTTCTTGGGGACTTTTTTAATGCAATATAATTACCATTTTATGTACAGTGCAAAGAGCCCAAGAATGGATCTTTGTGCAGTACTTCCATAGGCACTGTGAATAACTGCAGTCCTCTGAACAAGCCCCAGACACCCCACCTGTCTTGCCTCCCTACCCACCTCCATATCTCTGTCTGCTTGGGCCCCAACTCCTGTCACAGAGTGGTAGCCCTTTCTGCCTAGCAATTACAATATGAGTGATAAGACATACTAATAACAAATAAATTATGCCCTAAATTACAACCCCCCTCAAGCCAGAGTGTAACTCAGGTCAGAATCTGCATTCAATCTTTTAGTCCTGGGTTTTCCAGATACTGCTTTTGGTCCCATGGGTCCCCAGGAAAGTCAGTTAGCCTCTCAGTGACTCATGTTCCCCATCTCTGGTGAAGCAATTATGGTTTCCACCTACTGTGTAAGAGATGGGAAGGATTTGTTTCTCAAGTATCACAGAGAGCCAGAAAGAATGTCCTGGAGAAGTGCTGTGATAGCAGTACTGCACAACGCTGTGCAAAAATCAGTGAAATGGTTTGGCTTGCAAGGACTGTCAAAATTATATACTTGTTAAGACACACTAGCTTACAGAATTTTCTGCATTTAAAGTCTAGGGCATATCACACCCGCCCCCCATTTTTTTTTCTGCAGGAACAAGTGGGGAAGATGTATTTTAAATAACTGTCCCTGGATCCTTCCTAGACACCGTTAGTTGTCACAGAACTGTTGGTAAAGAAAATATGTTATTTTAGTGTGTGTTTTTCCCTGTGTAATGAGCTACCACATCGGTCAATTTTGTTCTCTGTAATACATCAAAGCAATGGGAGTGCATTAAGAACCAAATGAGGGTCTTGGCCTCTCATCTTAGTTTTATCTCCCCCAATAATAATGAAGCTGGGTAACTTCCTAGAAAATAACAAATTGATATAAACAGCACTGGTTTGCCAGCTACTGTCATTGCTGATGGATAATCCTACAGCCTGAATGGGTTGTCCACACAGCTATTTGTCAGCACTGTCTGTGAGGAGCTCTGTGATAACATACTGTGCTAAATTCACTCTCATGTCTACAAAGGAATAAAAAATGGCTCATTTGAGTCAATAGATGTCACACAGAGTAAACAACAACAAAACCAGGACGCAGTTATATTGCAGCCTCGCCAAAAAGATACCCCCAGCGCTGAATGGGTCGCTACTAATTTAGGCACCTGGGAATCTGGGTATATGCTAGTAAGTTCACATCACTGTTGGTTTGTTGTCTTTCTCTCATAGGAGTTAAATGTGTTTACTGCTTGTATTAAATGCTACATTTCTATTATTGCTGGCAAACACCATTGCAAAACTGACAATGAACATTCACCTCCTTGTAATCTTATTTACATCAAAGTGTAGATTTGTCGAGGTGCAGGCTTCTCTTAAAAAAATAAAGAAATGTAGAATTATGCTTAATGTCTGTGCTTCAGAGCTGGTAACTGGGGCCTGTCTGTTGCATGGCTGATCAAAATGGACCACCTGCAACACTGGAGCTGGGCAAAAAACCAGATGGCTCTGCTTGCATGTAGCTGGGTGCTCCTGATGCCGCATCTCTTGGTATACGTTGTGCTGCCTTTTAAAAAAATCCCCTTATGCTATAAAATATGTGCATTGAAACACTGAATTGTACAATGCTGGATGAAGGACAGGAGTGACCATGCTGCACCATTGGTGCTGTGGACAGTCATAAACCTCTTCAAGCTCAGTGACTTGCTGCTCTTTCTAATGAGACAGACAACCCCAGCAGCCGCAGGGGAGGACACCCGTTCCCTCTTCACATCACTCTTTCCTCTCAGTCAGCTGGTGAGTCTCTCTTCAGAAAAACAAGGAGTGGTTGTTTCAGCTGATGATAGGCTTACTTAGGAATATTCACAGGATAAACCTTCCTGATGTTTTCACCAACACCCTAACATCGCAGAAACCTCATTGTGGAGAGGAAGGTCAAACGGGATGTTTTGAGCATATCCAGAAAGGAAAGTGTGTCCTGCTTGTTTTGCAGGATGGTTCATTACATGAGATTTCCAAGGCAGGATGAAGAACTCTCCTCCACCAGCCTAGTTATGGCATAAGGCTGCCAAAGTCTTTCAGGTTGCTGACATTCAGAGCCCGGTTTTTAGTGCTGATATCTTAGCATCTCCTTTTCCCTGAGCATCTAGGATAGGTTGTCTTCTGAGGATGATAAAAGAAAAAGGTTTTTTTAGGAGATCCCCAATGTATGTTTAGGGGACAAAGACTGATAGTTTTCACCCAGGCTATGGGAGTGAGCACTCTTATACAAAACTCCCTAACTTACTGAGCCCACTGGTTGTCTCGGCTGCTCAGAAAAACAAGTGACCCAGGACCAAGAACAGAGAAGTGAATGCTCAGGCCAGGACTGAGATAGCATCTAAGTTTCCCCCCTAACTATTTCTCCTTAGAAGTTCAAGTGTCACTGACACTATGTTCTGAAGCAGTTATGTTGATTTTAATGACGAATAAATGATCCAGACTTTTAGGGTTTTTTTAATGGAGGCTGGAATGACAGTAAATTGCTGCTTGAATAATAACTTGGTCAGCATTGCCTGAATAATGTATTTGCTCCCAGAATTAGTCTGATTCAGTTGTCGAGTATAAGGCACACCACACATGGTTCATAGAGCCCAAAAAGGCTGTCACACTGTGTATCACCCTATCTTAATTGGGGGAGTTGGAGTGAAAGGCTGAAACTTGATCGGTTGCTGGATTAGGAGACTATGTGAGGAGAAACAAAGAAATGACCCAGAGTTAAATGGATACCTCAGTACTAGAAATGTTATAGCTTGACCACACACATTCTTTAATAATGCATTTCTAACATAAACAGAGCCACAGGCACTTGGCATATAAGACAGCTTCTCTTTTTTGCAGGTCATCAATATACCATGTTTACATTGTCAGGATGGTCTCAACAGTGTTAAATTATAAATTAGACTCAGTGCAAGTAGAGATGTAAACACTGATCTGTATACTATAGCAGCCAGAACATGGGCTAAGCAATCCATTCCTTTCAGGTAAAGATTTTAATAGGAAGCTTGGGAAAACCTAGACTCTGGAAAAGTTTCGAAGCAAGTGTTTGAAGTGTTTTGTTCTAGACGGAGCATCACTTGGGAACAATTTCAGTTAATCGCTATTTTGTAAAGATGTCCTTGGAGCAGCTTGCATCCAGCATAGAGTAAAACTGAAACTGTCTCTTAAGGACAATCATCTTCAGTACACAATATTGACACATCAAAATGCCAGTGACAGTGGTGGTGACAGGGGCAGGTTATTCCAACATTTTAGATTAACATGTGATGACAGTCTTCAAAATACCCAGGTGGAAAACAAAGCAATTACTTTGGGAATGCAAAGGTACCAAAAACATCTGGAGAAAAGACAAATATTTTCTATTTGTATTGTGACCTGTAGATGACAGCAGAAATCCCTTGGTTTCCCTCTCCAGAAAACTGATTGAAAATTAAGTAAGAGTATTTTCTGAAAACTTACTATAATGCCGATGTTTTGTTGCTGCTTCAGAAAAAGAAAATAAAATAATAGATATTATGTTTATAGACTATGATAATATGATTGTACACTACACTATTTTTGTATTATTAAAAATTTCTAGGTGCCCACTCACCACCTGCTGGCAGAACTGGCCAGAAACAGTGGTGTGCAGGTGGCGTGGCAAATGCTGTGTCGCTGACCTTCTGCCACCCCTTTGTTTTTTGGTGATCTGATCCCACGACACACCAAAAAATCTGCTCATCTCTGCTTCTTCAGGTCCTTGAGAAAAGAATTTTGTTGTACTTATTCCCTATGAAGGCAAGAGCTGTCTCATACTTGCTGGCACCAAACCCAAAAACCGTGTAAGCCCTGGGCAGAGGCAAATAGATGTGAACAGTGTCTTACCTATGCTCCAGGATTCCTTCACAGATCACTTGTTCAGTCATACGCTTTCTGGACATTGAGTCATCAGAATTTGAAGAGCAAGATATGTTTTCTTTTTAAGACTGTGACTCTACATACTTATACTTTACATCTGCCAAGATGGGAAAACAAATCCTAAATTTACAAGAGTTCTTTTAGGAGAATTGTTACGAATGGAGTGAACTTCTCTACGGAAGTTTAGAAAACATAGAGCCATAGAGCTTCAAAGTCAGAATAAAACCTAGAAAAATCTACTACAAGCCAAGAGATATCGCTTGGAGATATCTTCTGGGGGCAAGGCTCTCTGGCAGAAGAATGTTGAAATGATCATTGATTATTAATACTTATTTTCATCCTAATAGGACGGAGGGTCCAGTCAGAATTAGGCTCCATTCTGTTATCTGATAGACAAGTATGTGTTAAAGCACACCTCTTGTGCCAAGCTGACTACAGATATTTAATGGGACTTTTAAATTCATTTATGAATTTTGTATCAAGGCAGCCCAATCAAAGGAGGCACAGCTGATACAGGAGAGGAGTAGTGCACATCTGATCAGTACCTTGCATTCCTGGGCTTTTCTTAATCTGTTTCACTTGGTGAATCACAAAATGTGAAGTCCATGAAAGAACTTTTCTGGAATTGTTGTTTGGGGAATTTGTTGATCTATTCCAGACTTCAGTTTGCTTTACATATTTTCATAAGGTTCCCTTTTTTTCCCAGCAAAACCAATGATAATGTAATTAGAATGTTTTTGATGATACTTGAGATACAGTCCTTCTTTATCCCTTCCCTCCATCCGAACCAACATACTAACAAGTGAAAATCTGAAGAATCCAGAGAAAGAAGCCAACCCCCCTGTTCCTCCTGTGATCACTATCATCTGTCTGACAGGGGCTTGGATCAGTTTTGTTTGCTTCTCTTTTATTTTACTGACAGCTAACACTAAAGCTGATTGGAAAGGTTTCTAGTGTGCACAGGAGACCAGGATCATAGAGCTGTTGGTGAGCATAATTTTGGACCCCAAGTTCGTATCTACATTTTGGGGGTGGGGAAGTTGTGCTCAAATTTGCAACCGAGGCAATTGTAGTCATTCTGTCTGTAAAGGCAGAGCTCAAGGGTGAAACCATTTCCCCCAGTGATGGTCTTTCCTGCCTGGGAAGCCAATTTATCCACTTGTGGCTAGAGCAAGGGTAATTGGCAGCCCACAGGCAGTGTGGATAATCTAGGAGTTGGGCCCTGTCTGAATTTGCATGCCAAGCTAACATACTGGTACGGATATAGCCTTTATCATAGATCAGTAGAAATTTCACTTTAACTGGCTCGAATGGCTGCAACAATACTGATTTACAGGGAATTGTATCTCCTCAGTCCTTAAGAAAATCTGGTTTAAATAACCCAAATACTGTTAGAGATTAATTTTCAAGCATGCAATTTTACCATCCAAACACAAAAGAAACAGATTTTTGGGTACACAGTGCTTGAGGGAAGCTGTACTACAATCCCCATGGAAATTGGGCTCACAGTAACAAGGTGGGTGAGATAGCTACTCAAATTGCTATTGATCCAGCTGGGAATCTGATCAAATGTGTTTGTCTTTATTACCGACATAGTGAGAGGGTTGGATGGGGAGCTGATTTCATTTGCTGCCAGTCACACTGGGGCAAATCTTAGAGCCACTGAAATACAAGTGAATTATGCTTGTTTAAAACCTGTGGCCCTTCTGGAATTTAGCCTACCAACAATTTCTTGTGACGCTTTGTAAGAGTCTAAATGAACATCCAGTGAATATAGGGATTACTCTTTGCCCCCAGCTCAGTAACACCATGCTACACTGAGCAGCAGCAAAACTTCTTATCCTGCTGTGAGAAGTATTCAACTTCTTCATGCTGAATAAGACCAATACAATAACAGATTAATCCTGGGTTCTTATTTTCTAAACATAACTTTACAGACATTAGAGTAAGATCAAAATTAGGAAACAAACTACAGCTGTAAGAGCTTTGGAGAAACCTGATCAAGGAAACACATTCCTACATGCAAAAAAAAGAAACTACCAAACTTATGAGCCTGGGAAGAACTTACTAAAAAGCAGTGGGCAGCACTGACTGGGATGTAGAGGTCAGAGGAACTTCCCCTTATTATGGTTATTCAGGGATGTCTATGAAGGAAGATGGTAGCATGGGGCCAGAATCCCAGAGGGCAACAGCAGTCACAGTGTTGGAGCTCTATCACAGGAGGATGGACCAGTAAAACTTCTTTTCTACTGTGCAAAGGGGTCACTGGGATTTACATAAATACCAGCATAGGACAGGTATTCAACTCCTATGGAAGTGGACATCACAGAATCACAGAATCAATAAGGCTGGAAAAGACCCCTGTGATCATGAAGTCCAACCTATATAGTTTGAACTCAGGAATTGGTGAACATCAGGCTCAGGGCTGTGTTAGACCTGATGCAATTTCAAGAAGCTGAGCCCTGGAATCCTGTCATCAGTTGGGCTGTCCTGTAGTGCTGAAGCCTGCTGCTTGTCTCACCTCCAGTTCCTCTAGCCTTTGCAAGTAGGGCCTTGACTGGCAGCCTGGTGCAGTGACTTTCACATTATTGCACCCCTTGAACTATCTTTCAGGTAAGTTCATATGGTCCAAGTGTTTCTTTACCTTCAGTTTCTTTTTTCAGGTTCCTGCCAATGGCTGTATGATAGAGAGAGCCCTGATATTCCTTTGCCTAGATCCACCTAAGTTTCGCCCTCCTTGCAGTTCTGGCTTCCAGAGGCTTCCCAGGGAGCCCATTAGCCCTGTTGCCTGGGCAGCTGGGGAGGCCTCTGTGCAATCTCCCACCCAGCTGAGTGAGCTGCTCTCCAAATCCCTCCTGCCACCAACTCAAGAGACCAGAGTGTCTCCAGCTTCTTTAACTACATATTAGTTATAGCCTCCACTGTAGAAATACAATGAGTTTGGCATGAAATGACAAAATAGAGCTGTTTATCACTCTATAAACCCTGGAGGGCCAAATGGTTTTGACACTCAGGCAGTGGAGCGATTACAAATCGAGCCTTTGGGCTGCAGCAGTCCCAGGGCTGCTGCTCTCTCTCAGCAATACATCCTCTGCTGGCTCCCTGCTTGCCAGCTCATTGCAAGGCTCTTTCTGTGGCCCACGTGAGTGCAGTGCAGGGGCTTCGGCTTTGTGCTTGGCCTCTCCCGTGTCCCTCCGTAAACCCTGGAAACAAGAGAAGAAAACAGCAGCAGGCAGTCATACATCTGGCTGTAAGAGCCCATAGTGGCACACCATGAGAGAGCTGTTGTGCCATGGAGAGGGATCTTGGGCGTGCACTTTTTAAAAATGTGGCTTAGCACTTGAAATCCAAACATTTTTTTCCTTAATATGACTTTTGTTTGTAAATCCAGCACAGAAATCTTTGATTCCATCTGTGAAGTGGAGCTATGTCTTTCCTCCAAAACCTGTGATCACAGGGTAAGGTTTGGTCTTTTCACTATTTTGGGCAAAATTAACTAATTCTGCTCTTGAAATACAATATGCACAACAAATAATTTAGCTGCAAATACATTTTTTTTCCTGAGTGCAAAACCAGTGTCTACTTTTCCCTAAATCATGTTTTATATTAAAGCAAAGAAGCTGAGTATCTGCTCTTTGTCATGAGAAGGGGAAGAAAACCTTTCTCATAAAGTCCTGCTCAGTCATTAAAATCAGGAAAGCAGTTCCTCTAGCAAATTTCCTTGTTCCTTCAGTTGTATTTCCTGTCACACTTATGCTATTTGTTTATGCATTAGGGTTTCCTGTGAAGCAAATGGCAAGTGGGTTAATGGAGAATTCTCAAATACTTCTTTTGTGTGGCTGAGGTCCCCCTGGGATCGATTTAATTGTTCCTACAATGAAAGCGGTACCGTCTTAAGGTTCTTTAGCTCAGATAAACATCTTTAATCACTTTCATGTTGAAATAAAAGGAGCTTGGGAATGTGAAACATTAGTACACTTTGGTTCCTGAAAGAGAACTTGGGGACACATTGCAGATACATATATAAATCATCTTGCTAACATTAGAAGAAGGGGTTGCTATAAGGCTTTAAGGATGCTTTAATGTAAGTAGCTCCTATTATTGCAGCTAAAATATTTTGCACATGTGAGCTGCTCTTTGGATGCTGGGAATGCAGCTGTACAGCTTCAGCTTCACTCTGAAGCTGAAACTGGTCATTATCAAACGTGTTGTCGTGTATCAGTCTGAAGACAAATTCTGAAGTTTAACTTCACTGGAGGCTTGCCAAGTTGTAGAGTTAAGCCAGGCTCTGTTCTCCTTTCCATGTGCTGATGGGACTCCCACTGATGTTAATGTAGAAAGTAATAAATACCGTAACAAACTCATAACAAGCCAGTCTGGTATCAGGCTTAATTGTTCATGTTTATGCCAAAGAATGCGTGTGCCAGCAGGTGCTCCTGGCAATAAGTTACCTGGAATGGACTGTCACAAAAAGCAGCAAGGTCTTTTTTTCTTCTTTTTTTTTTCTCCTAATTTATTATTTATAATTTTCATTTTTTATTATTGAAAAGCATTTAATCCACCACTGGAGCTAATTAGTAGGCATGGCAAAAGAGACCTGTACTGCTCTATGCCTCGTTTCTTCTACTTGAATCCTTGAACCTGCTTCTACAAATGACGCTATTAATACTGGAAACCAGCATCCCAGTTTGCCCAGGGGCTCCTCAGCACAGCTGGAAGAGGCTCTGCTGTGTGTACCTGCCTTCCCTGTGGCTGAGCAGTGAACCCTGGACTATGGCAGCTCTTCCCTGCTCCAACTTGAAGGGAAGCTTGCCCAAAACACTTCTCGGTGTGTAACTTCGTGTAAAAGCAATAAGAGAGCTCATTTAATTGTGGATCTTTGCAGGGGAAGGAAATATGAGTTCTGCAGGATTGTGCCGAGGACCCCTGATGGCACAGCAGTATTTCCAAGGTGTGCTGAAGATGGAGAGTGGGAGCCTGATCCTTTGCTTTCATTACTCCAATATAAGTTTACTGACTTCAGCAAAGGACAGGGTAAAAATGTCTTTTCTACCATTCACTGAAACCAAACTCAACTCTTCAGCACAAGAATAGTGTACATGTGTAGAATCAGATTCTTCCCCCTTTTGTTTCAGTACCTCATCATTTTCTTTAAGCTGAAGAGCAACATTAATCCATTTTAGATGTTATTCTCATTCTGCAATAAAATAGGGCTGGTTAATTTCAATATACTGGAAAAAACTCGTGGCCCTTTTCACACCTTCAGAAGGTTTTGTGGTTTTGTCGTATTTGATTATTGCTACACATCCAGCATGCTCAGGAATTTTACTTCCCCTTTTCATTAAACTTATTTTTACTACATTCTTTATGTAATGGAAGTGTCTGCAGGCAAATAAACACAAAGGCAGAACACTGCAGCAAGTAGTTATGAAGTTCATATTCAAGGCGTTTACTTCCAACGCTTCTATCGTACTTGCTATATTTTCAAGCCACAAAAGAGAACTGTTATAAGAAACTTATCATGCAGACCATAACCACTTGCTACCTCAAACTAATTTTTAAGGTTTGCCTTTCCTTGGGAATGTCTGTTGAAACCATTTCAATGATTGAATCCTGCTTGTTTCAGGACACGAGGGAAAGTGTTACCCGGAGGGGAAAAAAACCAACTGTGTGATGTCTACAGCATGACAAAAGAAAATTAGTCACATAGGTGTCATTACTTTTTCTCTTATGGCCTCTAATTCTCTATTTACATGGAGTATATCCATCAAACACCCCCACCCCCCCCATTATCTTCGGCAGGCTAAGACAAACTTGGGGCTTTATAACCGACCCAAATAAATCAGCGCTCTGGTGTGTCCTCTTGCTACTAGGTATTTGCAAATTTAATGTTCTTTCATCTTTGAGCTGAAACCCAGAAACCTGCCCTTCTGGCTACTCTAATGATTATGGCTACTTTTCCTATGGCTGCTCCTGCTGATTTACTTAAAATTTTAGGCTAATATATATATTACTTATCACAGTCAGCTGATAATGCTACTGATTTTTTTGGTTTAGTGAGCAATATTCCAGGTCTCTCATTGAGATAAACTGCCCAGGTTTTGACCTCATAGTTTATCCACTTCAGAACCAGATTATTGTCTCGTAAAACTGTTGAGATGGCGCAGTTAATACTTGCTATTATTTTAGAGGCCAGAACCATAATCTTCATCATAAAGATTGAAGTCCTTTGTACATGCTTAAAGTTTTCAAACTATGGGTCATATCCTGCCATTGATTTTTACGCAAAACTTCCAGTGTTTTTAGCAGTAATTGGGTTTTTTCCTCTTGTGATTTCACACCACAGGATTGGAATGATGCAATCACATTCCTAATACAAATTTATGAACTTTGTAACATCGAATTGGTGCTATAAAACAAAATCATTTTCAGTCTAAAGGGCATGTATGTGTATATTTGACAGACCTGTGCATCATTCTGCAAGCAACCATTTTTCTTAATATCAGCCAGTGAAACAAAGTTATATGTGAGTGATGTTGCTATTATGGAACTGATGGTAAACCCTAGCGCTGTGCTATTCCCTCCCTGAAATTTTTTTGATACAAAAGTGGAGTTCTTTTTCAAATGCTAAAAATCAAAAGGCACAGACTCAACTTCAAAGGGAAATTGAAATGTCCAGATGAAAGGCGAGATGAAAGTCCAGATGGAAAGACAAGTGTGCCTTGCTTTGGCTTATCAGATAAGTAGGGAACCAGGTGCATGTTTGAATTTTTCCCCGTCACAAAAATAAATTTTCTTCACTTTTGGGGAGTTGAGTTGAGGGTCTGTGGATGTGCAGATTCGTTGCCCCGTCTCTAAAAGGTTATTTCAGTGCTCATAACAAACAAAAGTTTATGAGAAATAAATATTTTTTCCCTGTTATACCAACTGTGTATGCACTTTCATGTTTGTTTTCTGTTTCTCTTAAAGCAAGCAAAAACAAAGCAGATTTGCGTAAAGAGGTTTGGGACTTTGTAAAAAGTAAGAAAAATTTTAAAAATCTATATTGATAAGAATGGCCCTCAATATATTTCCAGAGAGCCACAAGAAATCTGTTATTCTTGTGTTCTTAACACAAAAATAACCTATATATAGAAAACAAGTTTTGAAAAAAAGTACTGTGAGTCTACAGATCTTTTGAGCTGTTGGCAGTGCTGTTTACTTTAGCTACTATATCATCTGTCACTCTCACTTATGTGATGAAGGGGACCAAAGTTTCCTGTCAGACAAGAGAAAGGGACATAAAGGTCACTAAAGATACTCTTTTTTCTCTTAGCATGGTATAAACCAAATTCTGACAAAGTCCCCCTAGCTATAGCCACACCCAGGCACTGGAGTGTGTTTGAATAGGATTTACATCCTCCAGATTTTGCCTTCTGGAAATTGGGTATGCCCAACAGGTTGGACAGCCCTGCCATTGGTCTCAAACAGTTGAAAGGATCTGGTTATTCCCAAGGGAATTCATCCCTAGTAGCTTGCATGCCACTTTTAGAATGGGATAAATTATCTCCAGGAGGTACCTGGCTTCACCCATTGATTGTAAAAGGAGCTGAGGTGTCCAGTTTAGATAAAACTCAAGTAGGTTAGATGCTGTTTTAAAAATTAAGTCAAGTAAGATGAATGCCATACCAGTTCTATGATCAATAGCTCTTCTTCTTCCCAGATTATGTCTAAAATAGAATTATCCCATGCCAAAGCAAAGACTTATTGACTTGAGAGGTTTTTATAAATTCTAAGACTGTCACACTGTTTAGAACAAGAAATTTGCCGTCTGTGTCCCTCAGAGCTATTTCTTCTGTGCTGATGCTCTTTTTCTCAGTGCAGGGTATCAATAAAAGAGCTACTCTCCCTTTTTTTCCTAGTGTTATTTCATGGCCAGTAATAGATTGCAATTTATACTTCATCTCTCATTTTGTGTCTCAAGCCACTGATCCTCAGACATTGACAAACCTGTGCTGCTGAGTTGTCAGTGATTCAGAATGTGTAATGCCACATTTCACAACCTGACGCTTTCTAAACAGATTGTAACCGATGCTTAACATCCCGATCAAGGAAAATTTCCCCTCTTGCTTCATTAAGGCCATCTTGAAGTCGAATGTATGCTTAAAAAGATCATTTCCAGTTCCTTCTGGTTTTGCCTAAACCCCTGGCAGTAGTGTACAAGCAATTAAAGAATTTATTCTCTTAATGTTCCTGGGTGTCTTGATTAATTTTGTTGGCATATTTATTTTTATGCCAGATGAATGTTCATTTTTCCTCTCTTTTTCTTCTCCCCTTTTGTTCTTAACTTAGTGTTCACCTGCCCAGGATAAGCAGACAGCACCTGGAAGAGACTGTTTCTGCTGCTGAGGGGGAAACCATCCAAATCATACTTGTCTTTTCCTACAGAAGTGGGGCCCCAAAAACAAGCGCTCCTCCCACGCCCCCTCCATGTATGTAGTGGTTCACTTTAGGGTCTTTAATTGACGACTTTTTTTGTTTAAAGAGTACAAAAGATCTCAAATAAAATCACTTGGGCACTTGACTCCTGAGGACTGTCCCAGGCTGGCACCAAGCTCCTGGTTTTTACTGTATGGCAGCTATTCCCATACATCAGACTGAGTGTGAAAATCCAGAGCCATTTTCAAGAAAGGTGAAGTGGCTGTTCAGTGTGAATCATAGAATTATTTAGATTGGAAAAGACCAGTAAGATCATTGAGTTCAACTGTTAACCCAGCACTGCCAAGCCCACCAGTGCCTAAGTGCCTCACCTAAACGTCTTTCGAATACCTCCATGGATGGTGACTCTGCCACTTCCCTGGGAAGTCTGTTCCAAGGCTTGACAACATTGTGAGTTCACCACGTACTCGGAGTAGACTGATTTCAACCAGGCTGTTTCTGTAGCTACCAGCTGATAGGCTGGCCCTTTTCTTTTGCTGCTGCTTTAGTTTAGAGTGGTGTAAATCAAGAGTGCTTCAGATGAAATCTATTGCAGCTACTCAGGTGTGCAAGTGGCATGAGGAAAAGCAAGCTTTTGATCCCAAAAGTGATTTTGCTTCAATGTGTTGCTGCAGGGCATTTGGTTGGTGTAGCTTCTTTGAGTCCACAAAACAGCTTATCCCAGCAGAGAGATTGGCTGTGACTCTCTGCGTGTTGATTGGAATGCTCCTCCTCGCCCTGCAGGAATGGACCCCTCTGGTACACACAGGATTAGGCCACATACTAGCCTCATTCACTGAAAAGCAGGTTCAAGACTTTTTAGCTGTTGCAAGTGTGAACACATGCCACCTCCTCTAAAAGGGAAGGAAAGGGAAAGTACAAGCACACCTGGGTTGGATGAACCCTCAGAGCGAGCTGTGAGAGCTGAGGCTTCCTGCTGCAGCTACCTCCAGCTGGAATGGGATAGGCAGGCATGGGCAACATTAGCTGGGTACCAGGAGGTGCTTGGTCCCTCTCTCCACTCCTCTGCATGAGCAGCAGCTGGTGCCTCACACATCCCAAATGTTCTCTTGGTGATGGCAGTGACAGCAGAGCTGCCAGCACAACTCTCCAGGCCTCTGGCAGAGGTGAAGGAGGCAGCAGGATGTGGGCTCATTTCCTCCCACAGATGAGCCACTGCTTACTCTGGCTCTGTCTACACCTGGCCTTGGTCTTGCAACTGTAAATATAGTTTTCTAAAGAGTGCTGGCCAAAGCTGTTCCTTCTAAATTCTCTTTTACTGCCTTGTGGTTATTTCACAGGCCATACACCACTCTGCAGTCCTTTTGATGCACAACAGCAAGCTGAGATTCAAATTTCAACAGATCCTTCCTCAAAATAAATAACCATCAACAACCCTGTCTCAGGCCCCTGCACAGCACTCTTGGAGACAGGATTTGGTCCTCTGGTCCCAAGCAATCAGTTAAGCATATGGGTTTAATGGTCAGATCTTTATTGGAGGGCAGGGCACAGAGGGATCAATAGCATCAGTTTGGGAAGCCTGGACACACCAGGGTGAGTATTCTCTGCTCTGGGAGGCTTGTGGAGGAAACCAGTCCCCAACCCCCTTCCCCACCACTTGCTGCCACAAACCATTCCCGCCAGACGGAAGGAGGCTCTGTTCTGCAGAAGAGGGTGTCTGGGACTCTCCAAAACTGAGACAGGAATTGCTCTGCTGCTGGATAGGGAGGTCCTAACATCTGCTTCTGCTAAGTGCACTCGTTGTCCATCACAAGTAGTGTTTTTCCCTCTTGCTGAGCTTGCTGACGGCTTCTGTCCCAGCTCTGCCCATTGTGACTCATTCCCTCTTGCTGCATTTGTTATTAACCTCTCTCCTTAGCCATGGCCCCACAGACCACTCTAGTCCCCATGTTTGGTCCTGTTTTAACAGCCAGTTTACTGGTTACTGCACACCTTAACCTCTGCTTTTGCTTTTGTCTCTTGAGTCTTCCAGCAAGCCCTGTGGCATTTGAGTAGAAGAAGCAGTGACATGCTAAATCCAAAGACAGCCTTCCCTGCCTTGAAGAACAGAAAGCAAATATTGTCCCTCCAAGGCCCCTCTCTGCTGAACGTATCTTATGCTGGTGCCATTGTCTTTGGATGATCCTTCACTCTGGGGTAACACTTAACCAAAAGGTGCCATGCTCCATGTTTGGGGGAACCTTCAGCTGCTCTGGACTGGCAGGGCTCAGGCTGGCTCAGCTGAGGATTTGTCCCAGCAAATATGTCGGATATGAAAAATACAGTCAAATTAAATGGATAGGAACTTATCAGCAAGGTGATATCTTAGTGAAAAATTGGAGTGATGAACAGTTTGCTGCTTGAAAAACATTCATCATATAGTTGGGCCTCCTAAAAATCTAGAAGGAAATAAAAATCACAAGGTCAAAAATGAAAATACGATGTCATTCCTTTTTAATCAGAAAGGATATTTATAAATGAGAATATTTTCTTAATCATGGCTACAGCCGATGCAAAAAAACCCAACCAAGAAATGTGATGGGAAGTTAATGTTGGAAAAATAATTACCTCCAAGAATACATAAATGTAAATATATATTTCAGTCTTCTGTCATTTAAATTTCATTTTATTTCAGGCATGGATAAACAAGGTCAACACCCTAAGCTCTGATTCTGGTTTCTCAGTCTCAAATTCATTCCCTGCATTTTGGACTTGAGAAACATTTCTTTTAGTAATGGGAGACAATGGACAGCTTGGGTGATTAAGTGATATGAGTTTTTTCAGATATAAAGGAAAATATAGTGGTGATTACGAGAATGAGGTTTGAACACATAAACTGTTATTTTATTTATTTTACTAAAGAAAACTTCAGGGTCCATTTCAGCCTTCAGGTGGCTAAAAATTCAAAGTATCTACTTCAAGCCTATCCAGCAGTCCAGGCAAGCACATGGTCTTAAAGTTTATTTGAGATGGCTTGTTTTTGATCAAAGATGGGAGCGAATTTTTTGAGTCAGGGAAGATAGAAACCTCTCCTTCCTTTGTCTTCCCTGAAGATGTCACTGCTCTTTGATCACAATAGCAATAAAGAAGGTCCCTACTGAAAGGCAGCATATTTTTATCACTACCTGCATTTTTTAACTTCATTCTTTATATTTCCAAATTATTCAGAATAAGCTGTGCTACACTTGGGGTTTAAGGCTAGAGGAAACAATAAAAATCAAACATGATGCTTCCAAATCCATGGGCTAAAAGAAGGGTAGTGTGGTAGCAGGGGATTTGCACTTATAGAGCTAAAAAACATGTGAATGGAGAGAACATTGGCAGGTTGGGGCTGGAGAGACAAAGCTCTGTATCTGCATGGGGTTTCTCTGCCATCAAAGGAGACATTGCACTATTCCATGCTGTATAATGCAAATGCATGTGTATGTACATAAGCAAATTAGTCACGCATAAGCAAATTCATTCATATATCATGTTTGGCTGGTGAGGGAAGCTGAGGGAAAGCTTTGTACTTATGAAAGTCCATATTTTGTTTCTGTGCAGTTACCAGCTGGAAGCTGACGATCTCTGTAATTTTTTGAACCAACTGCAAAACCCCCACGAAATTTCCCCTCAGGCCTTTTGAGATAGAATTTCAAGAGACAGGTTTTTCTTTTTGAAAAGCCTTAATGTTCCTTTCTGACTGGCAAGAGGCAGAGTCATTGAAAGGGCCCAAAATTCTTGCTCCTGAAGTGATCCATTTAGCTCAATACCCAGCCTCTCCATCCCTATAGTGAATTGTTGTTTAGAAAGGCATCTTTCAGCTGCTGCAGATGTGCGCTCTGTCAATTATCAGCCTTAAATGGTTGGGTTTACACATTTTTGTCTCCAACAAATTCTACTATAAACTTCTTTACCTCTTCCTTAATGGCTTCCTAATGTATCTTAGTGAAAGATGGATATCCCATGCTCTCTTTTAAACACCTCATTCCTTAGATATTTTATCTTGACAGTTCTGCCTTCCACAGCTGGCAATCTCCCAAACACAGAAGCACGTTTTTGTCTCCTGTAGGCCTACCATGACTAAATGTTATCATGGCAATTTTATACTCGAGGTTATCGCCATGCGGCACCGCAACTGCCACTTGTCGTCTTCTTCCACAGAGCACAGGGATGGCAGTAGAGCAGAGAGATTTGTCATGCTGCAGCACAAAACCCGAGACACTTGATAACAGGATGCTTGGATACTCAGGATCAAATTAGCACACATTAAACAGCTCACCCCAGGCTGGCTCACTAACATCGAGCAATGGCTCTCGGGGGCCAAGCCAGATGTTGCAGACGGGCACTCTGTGCAAGTGCACACCCCATCAGGTACTCTTCAGTGCTCACAGAGGGGCTGGTAACCTCCACATTTACCTGCTTCCTGAGAGACAACAGTTGCCATTCTTGATTCACACAAAGCAGTAATTGAAGAAATGCTTCAAAAAAAAGATATGTACCACACTTAGCAGCCACAGGAGTAGCACATCTGTCTGCCTATTCCATGTGTCTGAATTTGCTTTAATTTTGCAAACATTAGGAGAGTGGTATGAAAATCTTCATTTGGTTCCAGCTACCAGAGTCTTATACAGAATAATTTCTGTACATGCTTGTGTAACTTAAGAAATGCACGCTAGCATGCACTGTGTGTGATGCCCAGTGTGACCTTATGGATGACATGCTAAGCCTGAACATTTTAACTCAAGATTCACTAGATATTTTAAAAACAACTTGTTTTTGAGATGTTTCTTGTTGGTGGGTTTTTTTTCTTTATTTTCTAACTGATTATGATAAAATCAATATTTTTTAGTATTTTGAGAGTGATACATGGTACTCGCTGAAGCTTAGACTTTGTCATTTTTCCCCCATAGTAGTGTGTCTCAGGTAGCACCTCAAAATGACTCTTTATCTCTATTTTTAAGTAAACCAAACCGAAACAAAATAGTGTTTATTAAAAGTGTTATAAATTTACATTGCAAAATCCTATGCTAGATGAAAAATAATATTAAAAAAACAAAACTGTGAAGCTACAAAAATGTAATTCACATCCATAATGGGTCTGCTGGCCCTGCTAGCCCATAATAAAAGGTATGAGTCTAAGAGAGGGAGAACATTGAAATCAGTGCTGCTCAGGGAGATGTGCTTCAGCTCTGAAATGCTGACAGTTCACAAAGACTTCATTTTTCCTCATCAGTGCCAAGCTTTAAAGTTTCCAATTTTGGCTTTTATCAAGAAATCAAATTACCATCCATTTTTTTTCAAAAGCCCAGCATTTCTGAAAAAGACCTCATGATTTTGTGTGGTCCACTGGACAAAATGCTAGAAATTTCTCGAGTTTATCCTTCCATGCCTCTGTTGCTGAGAGCAGAGGTTAATGCAGCCAGCTCACACCTATATGCCTATACTGGTAATCTGCACTATAATGGTACATTCATAAAGAAATTGACTCTCTGTAAGAGTCCTCACCCTCTGTCCATGCTGTCTGACAAAGGTGAGCGATTTCATAAACATATACTATCTGGATACATTACCAAGTTTAATACAAGTACACTCATCTCTTATCTGCTGATAGTTTGATTTAAGTGCAGTGCAAATGCTTGTCTTCCCCAGAGAGAATATATATAATTGCACCACGGCAAAATTTTAAAAAAAAATCTTGTATGTATTTGTATATATTTGAGAAAAAATGCTATTTTCCCCCTGAAGGAATGGGAAATAACCCACCCCTCTAAAGGAATTAAGAAATGTATTTTTGAATCTATGCTGTCTTAAAGTAGCTGGAATTTTCAGAAAGCTTATCTTCTTTTAAAATCCTAAATCCCGAGCTTTCAGCATCCAAGGAACATGTGTTTTAGGCATTATTTAAGAACAGCCATTCTGCAGGCTTTAAATCAGGTACGAAGATAAAGGGGAAACCATTCCTGCTTTTGCAATATTTATCACTTTCTCTGAAAAGCATGGCTGCAAATGACAGAGTCCAGTTTCACATGTCCTCATGCTGGGGATACCATTAAGGCTTGGGCTGCAGACACCCATTTCCATGGCAGAGCAATGGGAAAGCATACCAAGCAGTTTGGTTTTAAAAAGCCTGATTACAGGCTGCTTGTGGAAAAAAAACACCTCCCCCACCTTGCCAGAGAAACAAATTCAGCAGCCTGGGGATGGAGAATGGATCAATTGCCAGAAATTAGACTGCCAACTCGCTTCCCCATGTTCTTTCTCATTATTGCTCAAATAACCATTTGTACTCACACCAGATGCTTGTTAATCAAGGCCAATTAGTCTGTTTTGCTCAGAAAATTTCCAACCGGCAAGACAAATAGTTCAAATAGCACAGAGGTCAACCAAAGCAGGAGCACCGGTGACAGTTTCATGTGTGTTTAGCCAAATAGAAAGCAGACATGGCAAGGGCACGCATGTACTGTTCCCATTGTGTATTTACCCCAGGGTAACACGTGAGGCTTGCTCTGGTCAGGCAGAAAGCTCAGACAGCAATTCAGCTGCTTCAGGTGCCTGTGTGCATGTTGATTTAGACTAATATCCTATGCTGATTTCCTAATCTAAGTTGCCCAAAATGTCAAGGTAAATAAGGCTTAAGGGCAACAATATTAAACAAGATCTTCAGGGGTACTCTCCCAGCTGGGTACGCTGAGAGCCAGGTCAGCCCAGCCACTGCAGCCAGCCGTCCATCTGCATCCTGCCTGGGGATTTCTCTCTCCCCCCCTTTGCAATCCCATGGCAACCATCCAACAACCTGACAGCTTTAAATCTTCTCCGGCATATGTCAAAGCAGGTTGAGAAGCCAGCAGGCTTGCTGTACAGCTCAGGCTTTCTAAAATTTGTTTTTTAAGTGACATATGGTAACAGAAAGTAATGTGATCAGGTGATATCACTTTGCAGATCCATCATGGCAAGGCGGGGAAGGAAACACAACAAGAATCCCCAACATCAGACAACAGGGAAATGTAGTCTGGGTTGTGTAAAGATCTGCAGCATGTCCCAGAATATTCTGTTTCCTAAATGCTCTCTCTTTCTGGAGGTCTAGATATGAGAAAAGGAAGGGTGTTGATTTACTACAGCATTTCTTATTTCCTACCTGTTATAAAACTGTGGTACTGAAAAGTTTCTGTTGGGGGGAGCTTTGCAAACGCAGACATAAAACACATCCAACATTATTCCTGTTTTTATTTGAAATTGCCAATAATAAGAGTAATTTTCTCAGAATTTATCTGTGAGTTTCAATTTCATACACTCACAATATATTCATGCTTGAAAATTACTTTTGACTGATAAAAGGATGTTAATACCTTATTTTATCATCCCGTGCATTTTCTATTACATTTAATCAGTAGAGCCACACATGACAATCTCAGTTAATTCCAATATAACTCACAGGTATTTAGTCATTTCTTTTCGTTGATGTAAGCTCATTAATGCACCTTTGTTTTGGCCCACGGCTCCCTCTCTCACTTTGCAGAGAGATTGGATTCAGTGTTTATGTCTGTGTACTCTCATGCCCTTGTTTTCAACACAGCAAAAAATTTCTTTCCTAAGCAGACCAGGACCACCCAAAGTAATTTCATTCAAGAACTGGGCTGTCTTCAAACATCAGTGGCCTCTCAAGATAAAAGGTCAGCATGTTAATTCACCATAGCCCAGACCCCAAATCTCTCCCCTTCCAGAAATGAAAGGCATTTTTAAGAAGACCTCCTGTGCGTGAAGTTGTTTGCATTTTTGTCCAATGGGATTGTTTGGACAGGGTTGTCAGAGACTTTCTGAGCACAGAGACCACAAAACAAAGACGTGCTGCCCTGCTGCTCTCTGGGGCTGCCAGGGTTTTGCTCCTGCTCTGGTCCACACATAGGCACTGGATGTCACGTGGGGCACTCCCAGGGATGCAGAAGTGTCCAGGTGATTGGTCATCCCCACGTGGCTCGAACCCTGGTGTTCCAAGGGCAGTTCCTGACGGCATTGCAGGGGACCAACACCCAGGGAGGCCCTGCGGCCAGCTGCAGCAGGATCAGCCTCAACAGGGTTGTGGGACAGGAAGGAAGGGCCATGTCTTGTGTGTTGCCATCCCACTCTGTCCTCATCAGGATGCCCCAGGGAAGTGGCCTGATGTGAGAGGTACTGGCAATGCTGCAGGGCACTGGCTGGGAGCAAGGCACGGCTCCTCCCTCCTGCCCCTGTGCCACCCAAACCCCAGCCCAAGAGGTGGGCAGCGGCAAAACCGAGCAGATGGAGAGGAATAAAAGTGTATTGTGCCTATAATGCTGATTTATCTGTTCAAGGAAAAGGAATGAATATGCAGAAGTGGCTGGTAAAGGTGTTGGCCCTGCCACAATGCACATACACCTTTGCACAAACCAGTATTTATGCATGGACTTGCCCAAGGGAGGCTGGTGGTGAGGTAACTCTGATGTCTCATTATGGGTGAAAACTGAAGAATTTGTAGATTAGTTCCTGAAACACATCTCATAAAGCATTGACATTCATGTCTATAACAACTCTGTTAGAGATAACAGTCCGTATATTGCAAGAAGTAAATAATCCATTCCAAAATTCAGCAACATGTGTAGATGTAAAACATGAACAGTTGAGTGCTCATTGAAGATGACTTTTAGAAGATTTATCCTAAGCTGGTTTTTTTTCCTCATCAGACTCTTTTAGCGCCATAGCATTAAATCTTAAATTACTATGTGCATTGCAAAATTCTTGGTTTTTTACTCCATTTCCTTTTTTCAAAAAAATTTTTGAGATTTCAGCTGTAAAAACCTTACATCTAATCATGAGTCTATCACCACATGCTTCCCAGAAACTGGGCTAAGAGACACAAATTAATTGCTCAGCATTACAAGAAATGAGCCCTATTTAAGTTTTTGCTGATAGATAGATGTAATTTTGCACCCCATTTTCTGAAAGCTAGTAGTTTAAATGTTTGTCAAATCAGTAAATCCAAAGAGATAACATGTACAAAGAGATGTACTGTTTTCCAAATCCATATCAGGACACATAAGACTTAAAATATCTACTGTACAATTTCTAGGTATTTCATTTGTGAACTGTAGTTTGATTATATTTAAAGTGAAATAAATTTAAAGCTTATTCACAGAATTAGAAATAATTATAATCTTAGTGAGAGAGAGGAAGAGAGAAGTGAATTACATCCAAACTCCCTTAAAGCTTGGAAGACTGTAATTTAATCTTGTAATCTGATAAACTAAGACAAATGAGGCAATTGGCAAACAGGTATTTTAATCAAAATGCCTCTAGAAAACCACACAAATAACGAACACATGCCAGATCTGAAAGACACATTCATTTCAAAGTGCTGATTTAAGAAAATCTGGCCAGTATGTGACCGACTGAATTACCTCCATATTTCTGTGCTTCATGTGAGTAGTATTTTCAATTTCAGATCAAGAACATTGCTTTTAAAAATGGCAAAGGCAATATCCTAGCATAGTCACAGCAGAAAGACAGTCTCTGTTACATGCCAGAGTCATTAACCCAGTAATTTTTTCATGGCTGTAAGTTAACCCCTGCAAGCTTTTGCTTTCAGCAGCTGCTGCTTATTAAAACTTTCCTCGATTTGACTACGCCTTTGAATAGTTTCATCCCGTAACAGGCAAATTTCTATGTCGAGCTTGTAGTCAGCATTTTATGAAACAGTTCCTATTATTATGAAAATGTTTCTCTGCCTTTTTGTTAGGTGCTTTTCTTTCTAAAGCCGGCTGTTGCTGTCTTTGCATTTTTCCTTTCAAAGGTCAGGTCAAAGGTACTGAATGGTTGACCATGGCTATGTGGAGTGTAAGTGAACCCAAGAATGGCCTTTCTGATTGATCATCTATTGAAACAGTGAGAGTGTTATGCCTTTGGATTAAAACGTAACCCAGGGCACTGGAAAACTGGAGCTACTGGCTGTTTGTGAAATATGCATAGAGAACTTTCTATTGCTCGCAGTGTTTGATGTGGATCTGAAATTCCATGTGAGCCTTCCAGGTCTTCTTCCCATAACCTCTGTGGATATCTTTCCCTTTGCTTCACATCTCATTATAAAATGATGTCTGTAATACACTGCACTGGCAAGGAGTTACTGTATCTGCACAAAGAAGGAGTTAAATGTGAAATGCTCATTTCAACACTACCTCCTAATATAAGGCAATTAAGAATAAAACCTGGCAACCTTAAGTCTTCCTCTTAACCAGGACTTTACTGAAGAGATTGGCTTGAATCTGGTTTGAGAACTTACTTCATTTTTGTAGGTATGACATAATATTCTTTTCAGAAACCTGTCCTTGTCAAAAATAAATCTATTTTGCATTTCATGCATGTGACAGTAGCTGCTCTTAATTTTTGCTCTTGAGTTTTAATGCAGTACATTGCAGCAATTGTACAACAAAGAGAAAATCTGATACAACCTGAGAACACGAAGCAGAATAAAGATCACTGCTAATGTTCACTCCCACCTTCTGCTGTGCCATTACTCCTGCAGTTAAGTAGTTATAAAATAGCATCTGTGACACCAGTACCTGTGCTTGTGCATTACAATATCACTTAATGAGACCTTCTTTGGTGTAGCAACTGCTGTTTTGAACAGTTTCTTTTACTTTTCAAGACAGAGCAGGGACAGCATCATTTTCAAATTATTTATTTCAAAAGCTAAAAATGTCTCCAGCCAATTCCAAGCAGCTGGGTCTGGGACTCAGTGAGCTAACAGGGCATTCCTCACAGAATCTGCCGACATTTCGTTGTAACAGCCAAGACGACAACCCGAACCCTATGTGCCACCTACTGAATATTAAAGCAAAATGGGATGGATCCCTGGAAAGCAAGGGGGCACTGTGCCTCCTCTTGAAGCCAAACTATGAAAAAATACTGAGTCTTTAATACTTCCATCTCATTGCCTAGATGCCAGCTTTACTGGCATGGGGCTTCCAAGTCATGGCTTGATAATCTCAGTTGCTGAGTCCCATTACGCCACAGTAGGCTTTTAGGATCTGCCACAGCTGGTCTCCAAACCCTCTGAAAAAGTATTCTGGTAGCCCTGCTCATTGCACTGCAGAGCCCTTACAACAAGGCAAAAGGCGCGACACCTCATTCTGGTTTACTGACATCTCAAATTGTTGTTTCTCACTAAACAGGAGGATCTATACAACAGAAAACAGTGTAGGGTTGGGCTGCATAAGTCTGTGAACAGCAGGAACATCTCTGAAGGATAACTAGCATAATAAAGGTTTTATAACGACTTTAAGATGACTCTTCTACCTAAGCAGGTCACAACTGTACCTTGGAGCAGTTACAACTTGCTTCCAATCAGATCCTGGCATCAGCTCCAATCAGCCAATTACTCCTTTTCCAAACAAGCTCTCTCATAAAAAAGCCTGTGCCATTCATTAGTCCATGTGACAGTTAGGAACCAGGAGGGCCTCAGCAACCCACAGTTCTGTAACTTCAGTTCTTGGTAGTCCAAGGATACAAAGGATGTCATTATGACATTAAACAACACTTTTCACTTCAAAAAGTCTTTGGATTAAGAACAAGTTGTGAATTTGGTGTTCATTACTTTTAGATAGGAACAGATCACTATGACTTGACCTTTGAATTTATCTGTGTTGCTGCAGCTGGGAGCAAAGTAGTAATGTAGTTTTTAATTAGAAGACCATAATCTCAGAGAGAAAAGGACATTTCCAGCTGCAATCTATGCCTGCCAAGTAATCTGAGTTTGAAAAAGCCTGTGAGTATGAGTGGTACTGCCTGCAAGGGGTACAGCAAACAGAGTACATTATGCTATGCAGTTACTTACCTGACATTATTCTGGACAAACTGTGGCATAATTCTGTGTCTTAATGTTCTTAGTTGTTTATGACAAAAGGGCAAAGAAAAGCCTTTCTCAGCTTCCTTGAGGCAGACTGACTCCTAGTGCTAGAGACTCATTTGCCCTGGCTAAACATAAATTGCTCCGTTACACTATACCTCCTCTGCCCTCTGGCAATGAATTAAGTAACTTCAGGTTATGGCACAAGTTATTTCTGGGTGTTAAAGCGCAACACACACAACGTCCTTCTTACACAGGCCCTGTATGCCCTGTATGTGCATGTGCAGTTATTAGGGCAGGCCATGGCCCCATGGTCTGGATGATATCTGCGTACATCATTAGAGACAACCTGGACGGAGACTGCGCTGCAGCCCTACCTGCACCGAGTGTAACAGTTCAAGCAGCCCAATGTGTTCCCCAGATGTGCTCCCCAGGAGCAGACGCTGTGGAGAAGCCCTGCTCAGCCTGGGCTGTGCGGCCCTAGAGGGGACTAATGGCATGGTTTCAGTTAAGTATGTGCTCAAACGCTTTCCTGGGCAGGGGCCAGAAATAGCCTCGTCCTGCTGGACTGACTTAAACCCACATGGCTCCAAAGACATTTGCAAGAGTTCTGCAGAGGTAAATCAAACCCCTAGACTTGGATACAAAGTGAGCTCCATTTTCCTCACACCATCCAGATGTATCCCATAGAAGAAACAGAAATTTACAGGATTTTCCACTGATGGCTTTTGGCCCAGTTCAGCCCTTCTGTGGCTGTCAGAGCTGTGGTTAAAGCTAGACCCCAAAACTTTGGCAGGCTGTCATTCCCTCAGAATGTGCAGTTTCATCAAATACAAAATGTTTTGCAAAAATGATCTGATTTGGCCAGAATAATATTTTGGAGGAGAAATGGGAAATATTTGTTCCCTATGTTTTCAATATTTTAAATAAATTTTTTGATGTCTCAATTAAAAAACAAATTTAAAAGATGTGGGCTCTAAGTTATAAATATCACTATTCAAAAGTGAGACTGGTGATTCCATGATTGTATCGGTGGGTTTATATCTATTATCTGAGGGTTTTGATGGGCTCCTGCGAAGGTGGGGGGTTGTGGGGTCTGCGGAGGCCGGGGCTCCCACGGTGGGGCGAGACAGAGCTTTCACACGCGGTCGTGGAGTGTTTCGAATTCCCGCGGTCTTGAGCTCACAGCGTCCGTTGCTGCCTAGCAGCGGTGGCTCTTTGCAGCAGTCACAGGGTCCTAAGGTTACCTTACAGCTTCTGCCACCCACACCGCTCCCGGCTTATCCCTTCCCTGTCCCCGTGGTCTCCTGGCTACCTTAGATATAGCCTACTGGCGATAGCAAAGAAGGGTCTTCCTTGGCAAAGTTTCTTAGATGTTTATTGCTGCTTGTTGGTAACAGCCATGTGGAGAAAGACACTGATGGACACATGCCATGCCCTTTTAAAACCTTAGGTTCTCGCATGACCGAGGGTGACCCATCCCAGGGGACACCGGGGCAGCGCAATTCCCTCTAGGAACTGTAGCCTCGAGAATCCCGGAAACATGGAGGATTGCAAGGAATCTTGGGAAGGAGAGTTCTTTTCCCTTACTAAAGAGCGTGAGCTTAGCACCGTCTCCCCAGGGTGGAGTGCCCTGTCTCCCACACATGATAAATATAGACACTTTGGGGTAAGAAGAGAATCTCTTTCAGCATGACAGATCCAGTCATCCAATTTACCTATAGAAAATTAGGCAGAGTTTCATCTAGGTATAACTTCATCATTTTGTTACATATATTCAGAGAGCACATATGCCTGAGAGAATACATCCTTTACACAGACAATTTGCTCACTCAGCATTGAGGGCTTGGTTGATTCCTGATCCCCTCTCACTTCTGTCTGGAGAAAACTCTTTCAGACACAGACCCTGGGAGTCGTGATAGCTCTAGTATAAACCAGTGATTCAACAGAGTCCAGATACTCGGTGCAGACCTGAAAGAGGGTCCCTGGTGTTTCTAAAAAGGGGTGAGTACGCCAAGGGCTCCTGTCCTGGATTGAAGGAAGCTGCAGAGCACAGGAACTCAGCAATTTGCTGACTGGAGTCAGCTTAAAAAGTAACGCCAAGCTAAGGAAATGGGAAGACTCAGTGTCCCATCAGCCATGCCAACAAGCCACACACAAAACAGGCAAGCAGAGCCCATAGTGGAGTGGACTCTCCCAGTGACACTTGTTCGGGACACAGCTTGCTTTAACAAGCCAGTGCTTCATCACAAAACTCTCACCTAGCAGTAACTACATCTCAAGAAAAGAAAAAAGGAATTAAGATTATTAACCTACCTGCAAGCATTGTTTTGTTTAGCCTTTCTTTTATTTCAAAGACAAGTCATGTATTTGGGGTTGAAAGAGGAGGCAATTGCAATTTGAGCAGAAGGTAAAGGTCAAAGTCTCAAAATCTTTTGCCAAACGGACCTGCTGCCCTGAACACAGCTTTAATCACAGTAGGACAATGCTCTCTATTGTACCTTAGTGAGACATCTCTGTTGGCTCAAACAAAATAGATTCTCCTCAAAGAATGAAATGAGATGACAGTGTTGATATTGTCTTTGAATGACTTCCAAAAGAAAATCAGGAAGTGCATACCAAACTCAATTTGAAATGTACTTGTTGTACTGACTGTGAAAAAAAGTAATCAGATGAAATATCCTGATTATACAATTCACCACCATAGAGTGAAATGGGAAATAGGAAATACATACAAACATCCCTATCCACAGGTTTATATGGTCTTTTCAATTTTCATAAAGCATAGAAGACAATGAATAGCAGGGGATTTGAAGTGTACAGAAATATTTCTGCAAATCTAGAAGCAGTGAAATGTTATAAAAGCCCCATTTAATGGGGTAAGAATTGCTTTTCCTTTTTAAATTGGTGTGTATAATTTTTTTTTTGCTGTATCTTAATCATCTTCCCATGATTATTTTTAACTAGCATTTTGCTATCAGACATTTGATTCTTTTCCCTGTATTGAAATCTTTTCAGGCTATTACCTTTATCTTATTATATCTGAATTTTTTTAAACAGGGGTTTTTAAAGGTTAGTGTTACTGCATACTTTCCTTTCTCAAAGCCTAGCTAGATCTGGGCACTGATCAAATGGTTCAATAGTGTCTTCTCTTGACTTTTCATTTCCCACCAAGGGAAAAAGAAATTCTGCCTTTGGGAACAAAAGGACAGTTCATCAGAACTGTGAACCCAAACACTATCCAGAAACTTCAGGAATAAAATAACCTTTTGTGAAATACATCTGTAAAAGTGTGAAACTCTCTTTTTTTTGCCTGCTTTTTTTTATTATTGAACCCAAGGAATTCTTTCCTAAGAAAATACTTTTTGACTGACTATCATTTTTATCACTTCATTTTTTTCCCCATTCTTGGACGATTTATATCATCTCATGTCAGAGGGACACAGCCTATTTTCAAACATAAGGCTTTGCTTCCCTTGACGACTCAGGTGTGAGACTACAGGGCAAAGGGCTGTTGCCCTTAACAACTCCCAGCTACAAGAATCCTAATGGTAATGATACAGATAAGATGAGGTAAACTAAATATAACAGGTCTCCCTGATGAAAACTTCTGCAAATACAAATTAAAGGCAAAAAGTCATCTTTTAATTAGCAGGAAGGTACAAAATGTGACTAATTTCATTTCCAGAATGCAATAGGAAATTACTGTCTTCTGGCTGCTGCTCCATATACCCCTGAAATCAAACCTGATCTCAAGTGGCTGCCTGACAAAGTCCTGCCTTGTCACAGGCTTCATGGGTGGGATCAGAACAAGCCTGAAGGGATGGCAGGAAAGGATGCTCCTACCCACGTGTGCACACCAGCAGCCCATGGCTCCCAGGCAGAATGGAGGCAGGGCTGCACCGGGAGGCAGGGCTATTGCTCTGGATGCAGGGTTGCACTGGGATGCACTGTTCCTGGCTCTCCAACAGACAATCACATTTGCAGAGCTCTTGGTGGAACCTGTCTCCCAGGTGGGCCTCCCGAAAGCCGCGGACACCTTGAGCCCTGTCTCCTGATGCAAGGGCAGGACCCACCTCCCTGCCCTCTGAGCCAGTGTATGCCAATAAATGCCCTCTTGCTATGTATTGATTTCCTGAGTATCTGTAGAGAACTTCATTCCAGAACTCTTCTATACAAATAGATTCTGCTCAAGGAACTCTGAAAATTAATGGTTACACCAGAGGTCTGGGCATTCCCAGAGGTGGGGGAGTCACAACATTTGGGATGGGTGATTTATGCACGATTGTTTCTTCAAAGAACAAATTCTTCTTCTTTAGTCCCTGGGGATATGGTGGCAGAGATATTTTGCTATAATTGCAAACATATCCATCTGAGATTTCCTTCAGACTGGTCTTGACCGTCACTCCCACTCGATCCAGCTCTAAGAGGCACCTAGTTAGTCAAGCTTAAAAGTCAAATGTACCCTAGAATGATTCCCACCTCATCAATCCAGCTTGACCCATTGGATTGCATACATGCTGATGTGCCAGTAAAAGCAGACGCACCAAGATAGAAAACAAAACACTTACTGTTATTACTTTATGAATCTGTACTTTTTGTGATCATTCATAAGCCAATTCAAGCACCATCACAAGGAATTTACATTCAAAGAAGAAACACTTCAGCCAGCTTAGTCTGAGACAGTCTGGTGGGGAGGAATAATTGAATCTGCTTCTCCAGACTAGAAAAGCTTGCCTGAAGAGTAGGATAATCAACAAGGTGCCCATTTCCACAGCTCTTAGTCTGAGGCATATGGGAGTGTAGGCTGAGTGTGCGGAGAGCAGATCGGCAGGCCTCACGTGCAGAGGACAGGCACAGTACATTTGAGTCCTTTCAATGGATGTTCCCCTCCTCACCCCTGTCAGCAGCTACTGCTGACAGGGAGGAGATGACTCAGCGACTCAGTTACTGCCTAAGCGTGAGTATATAGTGCTCAGTGTTAGTCTGCATTTTCTTGCCTATCAGCACCATTGACAATATTTCTGCTATCAGAATGGATTTTGTGTTATCTCTGTCCTGTTCACTGACAGTGTATATTCCCTTGTTTTCCCTATACTGTGGTGCCTAAATGGATTAGTACTTTGTGACACAAATTGATCAAGCCTTGTTGGAGCCCTGGGCTTCTAATATCTCTCCTAAAGACTCCCACACACAAGTCATGCTGGAATCACATAACTCTGAACATGTAAGAGGTTCTTCAACTGAAAAATCATTATTTAGAACACAAACTCTTGTCCTTCTCTCCAATTTAAATATGCATTTGCTGATTTGAAATAGTATTTGGATTGGTGATGAGATGAATGCTTCCTAGGTCTGATCAGGAAGGTTCAGGGTTAAAAGCTACAGCAAGTAGAAGTTGCTGCCAATTTTTTTCAGCTGAGATTCCTGTGTCAGAGAAAAGGCAGGCTGGTAGGCAAATAGGCATTGGTGTATTTGGAAGAGGGGGAAGGTTTTGGCTTCCAGGAGCTGGTGATTAGTCTAATATCTCTGTTTGGACTCAGGTTTGAGTTGAGTCTGCCAGAAAAAGGAGAAGACAGTTTGAGCAAATTATTTATCCTGAAACCCATCTCAGAAACCTTGGGGAATATTTTTCTGAGCTTTGTAGCAATAGTGTAGTGCTCTTGGGAGGTTAGAGATTGATTGAATAAGCTGCTCACATGTTAACTGAGAGCATTAGGCTGATTTGTCTGAAAGACCTTCTAGAGAGGAAAAATAAGAAAATTGCTTATCAAGGAACTGATGAAGTTGGTCAGTTCTGGGCCTGATTTCAGCTGTTAGACTATGTCATGACAGGGAAAACAGTTTCTGGGATGTCAGAGAAATATCTTGGTATTTTTATTATTTGTGAATATTTACTTGCTGTGTCTTTCAGTCTAGACTCTTTTCCTTGTGCCTCTTGTAGACACAGAGCTAAGATCTCTCCAAGACTATCTGTAAGAGGTAGAAATGAGCTCACTGCAGGGCTCACCGTGCAATGGGAGAGTGCTTCCCTGCCATGCAGGATAATAGAGGAAAGGTTATGGGTGTCAGGTGCTAATGTGTTCACCACTTCTGTCCCTAGAGCTTTCCCTGTTTCAGCTGGCACACATTAAGCAGAAGGTGAGCAGCAATGACCTCCAAAACCAGAGCTCCCATCCATGCCCAGGAAGCGTCCTACACTGGCAATTGCAAATCCCTACAGTTCTCAGATACAAGTCTTTATTCTCTCTGTAACAATTTTACATCTCTGTGCTTAATTTTAAATGTAGTTATTTCAGTCATCTTCTCAGAATAAGTTATCCATCACATTATCATCCCATGGAAAACTCACACTGACACAAGCCTCTCATGAGCACACCTATAGCTCACTCAATGTTGGCCTGGTGTAGAAGTATTCATGAGACAGAGGTGCTGCCACTGCTCTTCAGAGCAAACTGGTGAAGCTGATGTGTCATTTTCAAATCATTCTGGCTGACACAGGAAACTCCACAAGATAACGTTCTGAACACAGAACTAAATTCATTGTTACCCTAAAGACTGCCCAGACTCAGCAAAGGGACACATGGAAATTATCGCAATTATCCTCTGACCATTTATATTTATCCAGAGCACATTTATCATCTCATGACACCAAGATTCTGAACTGCTCCTCAGTCACGTAAAGCAGTTTTTCTCACCTGTGAAAGGCAGCTGTGAGGATGGTAAAATGTTCATGCATTTTAGTGCAGCATTAGTGAGTTGTGGTGGTAGATTCAGGCACACTCGAGTAAATGGCATGAGATCGCCAGTCCCATTACTTTCAAACCAGCTGACTTGTCAGAAAAAGCTGCTCCTTGGAGCTTCTTGTCTTTTAATATCTTCCTTCCTTCTCACCACTGTAAATGAAAACAAAAAGATTTAACATACATTCTTGTAGTCTAAATTGCAAAGTCCCGTGCCATAGCAAAGTAGAAAACCTGAATTTTACAGGAAGTTTATTGTTTTAGTGCATTGTTTTTGTGCATTGTTTTTGCAAGTCTCAGAGCACAGAAAAAGAAAAGAGCAAACAAAAAGAATGGATCTCCAGAGGTAAATGGAACTGAACACGGGAATAGAAATTCTTTCAACTCAGACAGATTCAAGACTCTGGGACTAAAGCTGTACGTCATGTAGCTTGCCAGAACAGAGAGGAGTTGTTTAATAATCTGAGATATTGGTAGGTAACCTGAAAGAAAAGGAAATCACAGAGGAAGTTTTGATGCTGTTGGAATTTCTGAGACCCAGAGAGTCTTCACATACATATATGTCACAGGCTTGCACAGTCCCACTGAAGTCAAATATTTGTGTGCCTGAAGTTAAAACAATGCTTTCCTGTCTTAGTGGATCAGGGCTAGTGAGCTCCACACCTTCCCAAACAATCTTGAAGCAGTTTTCTCCTCAAATTTCATTCACTTGGCATAAAAAAAAGCTCTCATAGGTTGTCATCTCTGCTTAACAGAGGCCTCATTCATGGATAATATGATGTTAAAGAAAAGATGAGTTGTCCTAGGAGTATCTCAATGCATTAAAGCTAATATGATGAGAGGAGACAGCCCTAATCTGAGGAGAGACACAACTGCCTCCACCCAGACTCTAGTGGCAAAAGAAGATAGAGCCTGTGTGTTAAGGCACATTAGGCAATGAGTCATTTCTGGCAGAGAAATAAATTTATTATTTTTGATCTACAAGGGCAAGAGGCCCTCCAGGTCCACAGAAAAGTAACAAGACTGGTATCACTTAAGTTTGTAGGCAAGGCAAAAAGGAAAATAAGATTTTCCACAAACAGACTAAGATGAGGGATTTAGTCTGCAATACTGCATATAGGAAATGGGTTCCCATACTTACCCAAAGCTGCTTACTTATATTATAGCAATGTTTAGGATTAGTTCTTCCCAACTCATAGGAAAGATGGAAAAAATTATTCCAGTAACACTGAAAAGAATTTTGAACAAACAGCACAGAAAAGAAAGTCTAACCCATCCAAAGGCTGGCAGCCCATTACTGTCCATGTTTGGTTTCCACTGCACCATTAAATGGATGGCAAAATACAGCAGGAAGTCTGTCCTGGGACTGCAGTCACTGCATGAAGGTCTAAGTGGGTGACTTGTCCATCCTCTCTGTGTCCCTGCTGCCCATCACAGTTGGGTTTCCATAATAACCCCAGTATAGCTGCAGCACCTGCCTGTTTCCCTGATGCTGTTACCAGAAATGGCATTGTAACCGCAGTATGAAAAGTAATAATTCTGTTCTCACCTCTGAAAGGGGTTTGCATATTAGCATTTGCTCTCTTTGGGATCAGACTGTCAAGGAGTATTCTCCAGCTGTCTGGTGGAAAGCCAGGGGGGTACTAAAGGAGCAGTCCCTCGTATGACCAAAGCTTGGTGTAATAGGAACTCTATGCCAGCTCCCCAAAACACTGGTTTTGAAGCAGCCCCTGTGATCTCACCTGATGTAGCAATTCTGCAGCTCATAAAAAATGTGTTGTTCTTATTACTGTACATAGAAATTTAATAATAGCTGGACTAGGCCCCATTCACTGAGGTTATCCTGCCACCAGCTTCATCTTCTCTGAAGCCACTCTCAACTTCAATTGTTTCAACTGAATAGGACAAGAAAAGGGAAATTATGGTTCTGTTCTGTGTTTGCATAAAGAAAAGGGGAAATCCCACCTCTCTGGCTTTTCTTGTGCTCTTTGTGTCTTTGGTCTGTATGTGTAATATATATATATATATATATATATATGCTAGTTTGTTACTTCTCAAGCAATCAGAACTGTGCCCAGATGTGTGGCAGAAAAAAAGCTAAGGAATTCTACCCAGAGGAGCATACTAATTCTATGATGGTACAGCACATGCTGTGTATGCCTGTTCACAGGGTTTTCATTACTTGTCCTACCTACCCAACTGCAAGTTTCCTTTCCCAGACCCCAGCCCTTAGAAGACCTGAGGCACATAGTTAAGAAGTCAGATGCTAAAAATCCCAACCTAAATGTAAATCCAGTGTCTTAGCTGGAGATGCTTATAACAACATGAGAAAATCTCTCTCAGCCAGAAACATTTACATTTTGTTCAGCTTCACTGCTTTTCATGCATACGAGTTCTCTTAATGAATTCACAGTTTTGAAAAATGAGACTTTTCTTTCTCTCTGGTTGGATGGACTTACCACCAGAGCCAGCTAAGCAAAAAGCTTCAGATAACCAAACTGAGTTTTCTTTTCCTACTCTCTAATGACTTTGGCTTGAACTGCTTATAGGGAAAATAAAAATCTGTCAGGTGATAGTCTTAAATCAAGGAGAGGAAAAAACCAAGAGGAAGAAGCCATTAAAAAGCAAGCAGGATCCACAGCAGCTTGTTCTGGTAAAGTGCAGCTGGCCATCCCCTCAGATCCCATCGAGCCTCTTCTGGGCTCTAGTGTCTGCATTAATCATGTACTCTTGGTATAAAGTTTTAAACTGCATAGCATATTCTTTTTGTACCACTCAACAGTAAATAAAGTAGGGCAAACCTATTCTAACCATATTCATGATCAATTTTTCTTGACTTAAGTTTCCGATTTTTTAATACATTCAGCCTGACTCTGCTGCCCCTTCCCCCTGCTTGAAGCACAACATCAAAGGTGCTGAAGTTGCAAAGCCCAGTACAACCAATATGGGAACCAAGCCTGTGTTCTCCTGGGATAAAATTTCAGTTTCAATGAAGTCAGGACTTTGAGAGACAGAATTTACCATGCAGCCAATCTAAACCCCATTTCTTTCTCTGGTGTAAACCCTGATTTATCCATATATAGAGCTGCTCATTCCATCACTGGATAATTTTTCTTTCCAGGGTGCTGTTCATAAGAAGAGTTTTAAGGAGATGAAAGAGAAAAGAAAAGAGGAAGGAGTGTAGTTAAGAGATTTCCTTCAGCTTTTTATTGGCAGATAAAAGTACAATCCTTGCTGAAACCAGCGATGATTTATTTATTGGCAAAAAAGGTCAATTAAACTTTATAGTCACTAGTATCCTGTTAAAAAATAATAAAACTAACATATATATTAAATAATAGGTTAACATTAACGGCAAACAATGTTACCATCTGCCCTGTCAATCAAAGTGTATGCTGAAATTCTTCACTGAACTGGAACCGCAGAAAGAAAAAGGGATACAGGATCATTATGGTAGTCCAGGCTATAAATTACAGGCAGTAGATATATTGCTGTGAAAGCTATATCATTCCTTGAAATGAATTCAACCTTCTTGACCTACCCCTTTTCTTCAAAATTTCATCTCTCCATGTGACTAATTCTTGGACTGCTGGTACAGGTGCCTGAAGATTTTGCAGCATGTTTAAAAAGATGAGAAACGACAAATGCTTTGACGAATTATCTCTCAAGCCTGGCCACTGCCGTAGCACTTCATGCATTCTGATCAGACCTCCCGGCTGTAATGAATTCGCCCTTGGAGGAGGCTGCGAGGGCAATAAAAGTGGTTTTGCAATGGGGTGAAATCCAGTGATGGCTGTTACAGCAGGCAGTACCCAAACCTTGCCTGCTTTTAGCCTGAGCTGGAGGACAAGCAAGGAGGGAGAACCAACCAAGTCCTGGGAAAAGATCAAGGCTAACCAGACCTTTTCATGTATGGAAATATTTTTCCTGGTTCCAAAAAAAAAAAAAAAAAAAAAAAGGCAAAAATAAATATGAANAAAAAAAAGGCAAAAATATATATGCAAGTGAAATTCTGTGTGCAATAGAGGTCCGATAAAATGTTACTTCAGGTCAATCAAAACTTTCCACTGTTATGAAATCAAAGCACTTTGATCCAAGTTTTCCCTTTGAAAGCTTGTCGATGTGTTTCTGTGTGAAAATAATAACAATGAATTGCATGTGGGAAAAAATCATTTCCAAATTAAAACTGGAAAGATTCCATTCCAGAAATGTTCACTGGGCCACTTCAACCTTAAGGGAATGCTTTGTTTTGGGACAAGAAGTTCTAGAAACAAAATACTGCCAGAACTGACAATTTTTTTTTTTTTTTCAAAATGGTGAATAAGAGAAAAAAAAAACTGGCACTTTTCCATTGGAAGAAACTTTGGTTACAAAGTAAATAGTTTGGCTGTGCTTCGCTGAGCTCCAGCATCATAGTCTGAACCTGAGTATCAGGAGACGACCCTCAGGTGGCATTAGCTGCTGCTAAGGTGACACTGGGGGAAGATCCTGGTCATTGCTGTTCGTTAAACAGCATTTACTATTGAACTCAGAAATCTCATGTGGAATCAATATTATATTTGCACCTTGGTGGATGTTTTTCAGAAATGCAGTCCAAACTCAAGCGTTTTAAGCCTGTAATCATCCTGTCAGTTGAGTACAGACACCATAAGTGATACTTGGATTTTGTTTTAATTAGCTGTTTCCAGGAACAGAGAAGCAGACCCGTTTTCCAGGAAGCCGATTTCTTTCCTTGTGGAGATCATGCTGAAGATCAAACTCTGCCTATGAAAATGCAGATCATGATCTGAAAAAGAAGGGCTGTTTCCCTTTTTTTCCATATCTGTATTTCACTGTATTGATATTCCTTTTCTATTTACTGGCCTGTTCTGTCTAGGAGAAAGAGATGAAGCATTATACGCGGCAGTGCCACCCACAGCTAGACCATCAGATCAAGATAAATTTCCTAATTTAAGAATTATTTTAATGGGGTGGGAAAGGGCAGCTCAGTTTTGTCACCTCCGCCAACATCCCCCGGCATGCACGACTGCTCTCATTGTGGAGGAGAGCTGTGCCTATCAGCGCGGACATTACTGCAGGCAGAGCAGCTGCAGGGGCTGCGTGACCCCCTCCCACGCTTACACCGCCGAGCCATTTTAATTGCAACCCACAGCTTAAAGTCTTCATTAAGTTCTCCCTGAGCCCGGCCTCCTCCTCTAAGATCAGCCGCTCGTCGCCCTGACCGGCGGAGCAGCGAGGAACATCTGCAGTTCAAACGTGATGCATATGCAACAGCGGTCCCCACATTAAAGGTCAGCAGCCTCCTCCGACACGCAGGTCCGTCCCTCCCTTGCAGGGTGTCTGGTGTCCTTTGTTCGAAACTCTATACTTCCTGCCAGCCCTTTTGCCCACTCGCCCAGCCCGACGGCTGCAAGGCTGGCGCGGCACCCTCGCAAGCTGGCCGGAGCTGCTCTCGCACAGGGGCTGCCCGCAGGCGTGCGGGGGCTGCCGCCGCCAAATAATCAGGTCCTTCCCTCGGCTTCTTGTCGCAAAGCCCAGGGAGAGGATGACTGCAACAGCTGCAGTGCTGGATCGTTCATGACAAATGGTCCTGTCACTCTTCTTATTGATTAGCAATGTTATGACATTTCCCTTCAAAAACACAGATGTGGCACGGGCAGCGACAGGAGCAGCGCTCTGGGAGGAACATAATGTTTGTGTTGTTCCCATTCTCCTCTCTGCATCTGTTCATATCCATGGCGATGGTTTCATGCACTGATTCTTTTATCAAGAAGGAGCAGTGCGGGGGAAGGTGAATCCTTTGCCTGGGCTAAAGGCAAATACGGCTTGTCATATCAGGGAACGGGAGGGTGCAGATGACGAGCGTGGTCTCCCTGCTCTAGACCAGTGTGCAGGGACTAGGGACTAGGGACTCAGTCAGGCTGGGGACTTGGTCTAGCTGATGTTTGCAAGAGAGAGTGAGGGTGTGATGAATCCATATGTGATTTCAGATTCCTTTTGAGTGCTCCTTGGGTCAAATTTTTTTTTTTTTTTTGTCCCAAGATGTACTGTAAAAAATTCATAATAATGCCTATAAAAGTTTCGAAGGTACATTTGCATCCAGCAGGCTATCCCAGGAGCACTGTGTCCTTTGCAGACCGCTATGCTTCACCTCCACAGCCAGCACGGGGTCCAGTCAGCCTCATGGGCACACACCTCCACACAGAGCCATACATGAGCCCTGGATCTGTGTCAGGAGAGGCTTACCCATAGGTTTGTTGTGGCATGCAAAGCCTGGAAGCACCTCGGCATGCCCCTCTCAAAGGCCACGCCAGAGGCTGTCCATGAACTATCAGCTTTGGAGATGAATGGCTTATTGAGCAGGGACACATTGGAGGAGTTAAGGAAATGTATTTGCACAACCCAGCCTTTGAGATTGATACTGAGCAAGGCTAGAACATCGATAAAGTAGGAACTAAGAGAACATTGCTAAAAGAACATTGTAAGCAACTTCAGGGAACTAGCGAAGAAGTTGCAAACTACAAGGCCGAAGGTATTGCCAAGAACTCCACTTGTGCGCAAGAAGCTTGAAACCAATAAACATACAGTTGCTGTGGGTGATTACTAGTGGGTAGCCAATTGCAAGCGCAGGTATAGCGCGTGAACAGCCGCTGATATCTATATAATTGATTACTGAATAAAGAATGACGGAATAGCACCAAAACCTCTATGAGTGTGCGTGCTCTTTCCCGGCGACTCTCCACACAGCTTTGTGGGTGGATGAGGTTATCCAGGTGAATGGGTTTCACAGTCCTGCAGGGAAGCCATTCTTTTGTCTCGTGGAGCCCCCAAAAGGGATGTCTGCATATTAGCCGAGCTGTTCTCATGGGGTTGACCCCCAGCTGCACTCCACTTCCATGGAAATCCTTCTCCCTGCAACAGAGAACAGTGACCTAGGACTGCCAGGCTGCCGAGACTTGGAAAGGGTAGCCAAGGAGAGAGGACACCAGGACTGAACTCTGGCACGAGGAGAAGGGTCTCTGGCAGTGACAGGATAAGGGTAGGGCATTAAAAAAGTATAGCTTAAAACATGTCTTGATCTTCTGGGGGCTGGACATCACAGACGGGGGCCTGAAAACACATGGATACCGAGTCTGAGATGCGCCATTCCACAGAGGGTTAAGCTGTGCATTTCTGGGAAAAGCCTGCACTAGTGAGCTGAGGGTATCTCCATGTATCTCTGCTCCATGCTCAAATTTTCATTTTAACAGCATGTTCTGGTCACACTGCTCTGTCCAGATTTCTCTGGAGAGAAATCCCAGCTGAAATAGCAAAAAGCAACATTTTCCTCAATAAGGGAATAGCTGACCTCCTTGTATCTGATATTTATAAGGCCAAAAGACAAGTTTAAGAGATTCTCTGTTTCCACTGGCATGAAAGAGAGCAAGGTTTTTTCTCTGAGCATAAAAAATATGCCCAGTTTAATCTTAAAATGGCTTAATGTTTTTGTTAATAGCCTGAAATACTTAATTCAGCTTTCAGCTTTCCTCCCTTAACAGGGAAGCTAGTTAGAAGAAAATCACTTACCTTCCAGTCCTAAAGGATGTTCCTTGGAGGCTGAATTAGGGGACCATGCATGGTCTGCTTTAAGAGTCTTTGAAATACCTGATAAACTGACTCTATACACAGCAGTTAATGAGCTTTTTGTTGCATTTAAGGGATCTCTGTATCTTTGGAGTGAGAAAAAGCAAATTATATCTAATAGAATTCCTTTCCTTGACCAAAATCTCTTATAGTGCTAGTGCAGCTAAAATGGGCTGACCCACCAGCTTGATTTACATGAACTCGAAGCAAAGCACATTAGCATGATTGTGTAGGCATCACTGTACAGAACATGCTGGTAATGAGAAGCATATTTGTGAATGTCTCTTGTACAGCTTTCAGCACATTTTACAGCCAAAAAAAGAGATATAGTCTAGAGGGGAAAAGGAAAAATACAACAAAAACATGGGTTTGACCCCCAGGCAACATGATGTAGATTAATATGAGTTAAATGGAATGTGACCAATTTGCAAGGTTTGTATCTTGAGAAATTGAAGACAAGATCATTTGTCCCTGCAATCAGAGTAAGCCTTAGGCTGTGAGCTCATGTAGTCTCTACAATTGCCACAGGCTTCCTCTTTTAATATACAACTGTATCCTAGAATATTTCTTACAACTTTCATAGTCCAATGATGTGATAGATTTGCCAGTATGATACTTCTGCTGCCTTTCCTTGGGAAAAGCCTCCATTAGCTATAATGTGTGCTTATAGCTTCTGTGAGTTTCATCAATTTTTGTGCAATATTTTGCCCACAGCTGTTCATTTATGCAAGAAAATAGTTGCAGTAATCTACATCCTATGTATGCAGGGATAACAGCAAGAAAAGCATTTTTCCACTGAAAGGTCATAGTTGCTGAAGAAGGTTGTTTCAGGCTGGTAAATTTTGGGTTCACTGTGGACCCATATTTTTTATGAGAAATTTTCTTTTTGCATATAAACAAAAAAATCTCAAAATTATGTAGTTCTCAGGGGTTTATTAATGATAAAAATTCTTCGGTGCTTGAGATTTAGAGGTGGAAACTTTTCAATGCTTTACAAAAGAGGTTGGAAGACACTATTCTCTGTGGAGTATCTGTTTCAGAGAGAGACTAACTGAGGTCACAAGGAACTCAGCTGAAGTCTTCAAATACAGCCCAGGAACTCCATACCCATGAAGAAAGCTGCACTTCCTCTAAAATTCGTCTCCTTTATCATGTCACACCACCTTCTCCTGCCAGCAGACAGCCAGGAGACCTTCCCAAATGTTTCAAGTTCAGTTTAATTTTCTAGCTAACACTTTGCAACTATAGTTCAGGACAAGATTTGCCTTTGCTTTTCAGATGACCCAACAAAAAAGCTCCAAAGGCACAAATTCAGCAACTAACTTCAGTATGCCCTTCATCCTTCTATGCTTAAGAGAAAAAATATCTATGATACGTTTGGCAGTCTTCCACTTGAGTGTGTGGGCAATATCATTCAGGAACATTTGGTAGCTACAGATACAAGATGTTCTGTAATTGTTAAACTAATTTGTTTGACTAATGGATAAGGAGGGACAAATAGAGGTTGCTTTTCACTTATTTATTTATTTAAGAAGTAAGATGGGGCATTGTTCAATCATGCCTTCAAGTACAGAGGCTTGGGGCAAAGCAAATCCAAGCCCAATTTGCACCTGCAGATGCCACCATCCAGCTATCCAGTTCTGCAGCCACTAACTCAGAGCAGAGAAGAAGTAGCAGCCATTAACCCCCTCCTGCCGACCAGTGAGCAGTAACAACCACCAGGACACTGTACCTTGGTCCTGGCCCAGGTCCTGACCGGATGCTGTGTCCTTTGCAGAGTTTTGAATCAAAAAATACAGAAATCTATCCTTGGTTTTTCAGGCAGTGGAGGGTTGTGGTTCTGGCCATGCTTGTTGAAGAGAGAGATGTGGGATTGTGCTTTCAGCTACTGATGCCTTGTTAAATTCTGGATGCACAGTGGGAGAGGAGGTTTAAGCATTTTGACTATTCACTGCTATTGCTGCCTTCTGTACTGTGCCAGTGGTTATGGAGTGTGAGCCCTTACAAGCATGGCAAGGTGAACTCAGTCTCCTTCTCTTTTCAGAGGTGCTACAGGTGCTTTGGAGAGTAGGGGGAAGGTAGATTTGCAATACATTCCTGTCTACAGATATAATGGGAAATGAGTCTTCATCATTTTTGACATTTGCTATTCTTCACCAAGAATTTTACTGGTTTCAATATGGTTTCTAGGAAATGGATTTCCTCATGGGATCCCAGTGACAGAAATAATTGAAGATCACCTAGTTCAACCTCCTCTTCAAAGCAGGGTCAGATTGACAACACAGGTTAGCTGGAGCCTTGCCCAGGTGAGTTTTGAAAACTAGTCAGGTGGAAAAACCAGAATTTAAATAGACAAATCTCTATGTAGTGCCTTGTTGTTTTCCTGAGCGGCTCAAACTCAGGAAGATGCATACAACAGTATGTGGTGCCACAAGCTGCTCTTCCAACCACTTCCTCACTTATATTTGGTCTACCTGAAAGCATCCGAGTTGGAGGAGTGTATCTGCACTAATTCACAAGGTCACAGCCCTTTATGTCATGGCTGGATTTGGGCATTCCCATCCAACACAGGCATTCAACCCTCTCCTTTCAAGACCTACTGCCCCCTTTTTCCCCACCACATTTCAGGACGCAGCCTTCAGTTCTTCAGGGTAGCAGCCCTGCCCTGTGCCTGGGGAGGATGGCAGGCTGCTCATCAAGGGCATGGGTTAGGCAGGAATTTTCTTTCCCCTCCTGTTCTCCACCCTGAGACAGTTGTGAAACTGATGGGCTATCTCTCCTCTAGGTTCATCAACAAAGCCTCACAGCTTGTAAGAACAATTCAGCCACAATTAGTGTTGGTGTGAAGCCAGGGCCTCCCACGGATGAGTCTGCCTGGTCCAGTGCAGAAGCTACAATCTCTTTAATGATGGGAGGTTCAACTAAATTAAAGTTGACCCTCAGGCTTCTGGCAGCTAAATTCCAACAATAACCTTCCCTCCCACCCCTTCCTCTGGAAAAAATCCTACCAAAAACAAACTACAAGTGAGATGGGGAGGAGATCTCACTGTTTTTAACCTTTACAGGACAGTGGATGTGTCCAAATCGGACAAAAAACATAATGTCTCCTGGTGAAGTGCCATAAATAGTGCTATCTCCCAGTGTGATCTTTGAGAGAATCTGTTTTGGGGAAAGAACAGAAGAAGAGTCCTAAAAAGAGCGCGTGAAAAATGATGAAAGTTGCTTTGAAGTGAGTCTGAGAGCTGCAGTGCTTTCAGCAGCTTCCCCCTGGAAGCCCTTGAAATTCTATCTGCAATAAAAGGTACCAAAAGAAAACAGCTGGCAGGAGCTGTTAAAGTGAAAACAATACGCAGTTCAGAAGAGATAAACAGGATGGGCACATAGCAGAATGAAAAACAAGGTATGGATCTGTCATGTCGTGGAAACAGCCCTTCTGTCCTGCATTGAAACTGTGTGACCAGGGAAATATTGCTGGCTTTAGGAAAGTGGATTGGGGAAAAACAGACTTAGCACTTGATTTTCATGAGATCATGCATTTTGCTTTGCTCTGAGGGACAGGAGCATCGGATCTGGTCCCCTGATTGTTTTCTGAACAGTCCTAAGCTTGCATACAACAGATGAGAGTGTTGGGGTGTTGTGATGAATGACACCAAAAAGGTAGAAGCCAGTCTTGTATACTGATATCTCTCTGGTACCAGAAGCAACAGCAGCTGGAACAGGAGCCCCTTTCCAGTCTCAGGACAGCGAGGCACTCCTCTTGCTAGCAGGGTAGTAATGCTTTGCTGCCTGCTGTAGAGATGAGTCCAGTTCTTGTGCAGCTCTGAAGAAATGCCAAGGCTGTGTCCAAACTCAAAGCCTGTAATAAAATATAAACCCTGCTTTTGTGCTCATTGATACCACAGTCTTTGGAGACAGAAACTGGTGAAGCATGAACATTGGGGTCAGAACATGATCCATCATTTTATGCAATGCAAAGATACTGCTAACAGAGTGCACATGGACCTTAGCCTGTTCTGGTTTAGAGAAGTAAATATTAGATACTGCTGTGGTTCCCAAATCAGATCTGCAGATCTCTACTGAAGGGACTGAGGGCAAGATACAGATAGGGGAGAATCATGAGGAAGCCATGTGCAACCACATCTGTAAAAAAATCTCCCATGCTCTGATCCACTATTGATTCTGCCCATGACATTACTGATGGAAGGTCTGCTTAGAGACCTCTGCTCACAGGGGAAGGAATATTAATCAAAACTTTTGTCCTGTCTTTGCAAATGCACTTCAGATCAAATGCACTTCTAGGGGAAAACAGTAATTCAGAGATGTGGTGGGAGTGGAGCAGAGAGGAGCTGAGTCATATTTTCCATCTGCTTTGATTTTTGTTTTATACTATTCATATTCTGCTATTCTGGTGTAATTATTTGTAACTGTTAGACAGTCCCAGTGTTAGGACAGAAGCAAAACTCTATCCACACTGATTTTTCCAGGCATGTATAAGGAATATTAACATACAAAAGAAACAGCCTCCAGTTAACTTAAGAAAGATGTGAAAATGTTGGCATCAGGTCATTGCGCAGATGACTGAAGAGATTGTGCCCTGGTGTACTTACAGTTTTCTCAAGAATTCAGCTGGGGCAGGGCCATCCTGAAGAAAGAGCAGCCAGGATTTACATTTTCTAGATATATGTTAAATCTTCATTTGGGAAGGATCTGGCACTTTGCTGAAGACTATAGGATAACCCATAAGCAGGGAGAGAACTGTATCTGTGACAGTAAGTACCACTTTATCTGGTGGACAACTTCTCCACTTTCAGAAAGGTCCCAGATATCCAAAATGCTTTGTGGACTTAAGCATTACTGAGGACCTGGGTCTAAAATGCCTATTCAGAAAAGACCTCACACAATTCCTGCAGCTACAGGTGCTTTGCTACTTTGAAGTTGCAAAACTCTTCCCCACTTGCACCACTTTTATTCTGATTTACAACTGATTTAGCTCCCCATAAAATCAGTGGGCATCCCTCTGCTTTCTCTAATAGATGTTGGATTGGGTGTTAAAGAAGAGAAATTCAGTCTATCTAACCCATATGCACAGATACTGTTGAACTTAGTAGAAACAGAGCTTGGAATGGAAGAAAATGAAATGCTAAATATGTTCAGGAGCTGGGAGACTGAAGATGCCACCAGCAATGAAAAGGTGATTCCAATATATATAGGAGTACTGGACTGAAGCACTAGCCTGTATGCTATCCAATTCCATTTTCTCTTACAACTAAATCCTGTAGAGTGTAATAAAATCTAACTTAATTTAATAAAATCTAAACTTAATCAAAAGGCCTTTGAGCAAGTGAATGAAATTTAATTGCAAATTACAAACTGACCATGCAGTTTTAGATCCAGTAAAGTTATAGAGATTATTCCCTGTTACACTCTGTAGGTTTTATAAGCAAATGACTTAAGATAAGATAAACTCCATTCGAGCACTGAGTTTCATTCTTTTTAAATTCTTCACAATTCTTATAAGTTTTTCACTGAACTATAGGCAATAATGTATTTCTACCTGAATGCATGAAACCATCAATTGATTTGTACACTGAAAATTAAGATTTTTTCTTTATCATGAGCCTAGATAGAGTAACCGCATATACCTTTTTATTTTTTATGTAAATATTTAATAATAAAAATTCTTAAGCTTTTTGCATGGGGTCATAGGACATCAGAATGCTCAATAAGTCAAATATATCATGTTTGGATTTCCTTTCACACTTGTGAAGTGTTAGTTCAGATTTTCTTTGGTATAAGTGCAAATTGGATTCTCACTTTAAAATTTTCATGTTCAAAATTAATATAATATGTGACTGTTTCCATGCTATAAGGATATGCAAATTATTTGGGTTTGCATTAACACACATGAATACTAAACTAGAAACCTGCAATACAAAGAGGAAAACAAAGTGGTCCTTGACCCAATTGTCTCTGTACAAGTCTGCCTTGCTCTTCCTCACCTGCCTCTGAGGAAAATCCTCTTGTAAATCCTTTAACTCCCACTTCAACTTTGCTCAGTGGAGGAGTTCTGTATTTCTGCCAACATACTTTCTCAAGACAAAGTGAATATAATTTACAGTGATAAATGATATTTCAGTACAGCAAACACCATTCTCTAGCCTCTCTTCCACATCAGTGCAAGATCTGGTTTGTACAGAGCTGATCTCCACTCCACTGCTGATCTGTGTCTAATGTCCTTGAGACCTGGCTGTACATTGGATTTTCCATCCTTTCTGTATACAGAATCAATAGTGCATGTGAAGAATCGAATGTTTAATTCCAATAGGTGATTTTTTTTAATGTTTCCCATTTGTCTACCCTGATTTTTAACTTCTCAAATATTGTTACTGTGGCCAGTTTAAAACTTGAGCCTATGAGGGCTTCTTTGGCACTCTGCAGAAATGAAGTAAATGTGAGTTTCATGTGCTTAGCAAATTCTTTGCATCTTTTGAGATGAAACTTAGTTTTCAATCTTCCTGACATTTTATTCAGGACTCAGTAACCTATTGAAGTTGCTGTTACTGCAAACCATAGGAACTTCATAACAGTGTTTAGAATAAGCCACATCCTGTTCACTTTCTGACAGATCTTTGTTTTCCATCATCTGTCACCAGGAAGGTTACCCCCAGTGCCTGAAGACAGGAGTGACCAGATCCCCACTGCCTATCCTGCAGCCACTGCCTGTCCTGCTCCCATTCACCCTCCCCTGAGCTGCTGCAGCACCAGGGCCTCAGGCCAAAAGCAGCAAGATGGGTTTTGCTTCAATGGGGAATGATGGCATCACAGCCCAAAAGCTGTGGGAGAGTAAAAGGGGAGAACAAGGACTTGTAATCTTGTTATACCCTCGTTCTCACTTTCCTCCCCGATCAAATTTAATTTGATAAAATAATGCATACAATAACAGCCAAAGCTCAAGCCACACAGGGAATAACTGAGTGAATGCAAAATGATGGATTCAAAGCAGCACATAGCATTTAATGCAACATGCTTCCCTTTAAATCACCATTTGAGTCTTAACTCCTGGAGCAACTTCAATATATGCTGCCTGTCTCCTCAGAAGTGCCCTCTGGCAGGGAACAGACTCTGTGTGCTGTGTCTTTCTCTAATTGCATTTTAGCACAGCACAGAGAGGGGAAAATAGAGAAAATTAACTAGTTAATTTCATGGTCAAAACCTGTCTGTGTTTGGAAACCAGGGGAGAGGGAAATCCTTTCTGCTTTGCTGAACTGTCCTGCGTAGGATGTCAGACATTGCCATGCTGACATCGCTAAGCGAGCTTTGAAGGACGGGTCTCAGCTGCTCACATTTGTGCACATTCACAGGTAATGGCTAATGGGACTATGGCCATTGCATGGATATACTTGATTGCTCTCCCCACATGGGCTGCTTGTTGATATACTTTAATTGTGGGGACGAAGGAAACCATTACAGGACACAGGTACGTTACGCTGACCTGTTAGAAGTATTTCTTACAAGCTGAAGTTTTACATGAATGCCCTTTGCCAATGCTTGACAAGGCTTTTCTATATCTCTGTATTTAAATTACTTTCCACACAAAAAGGCAAACACATTAAAAATCATCATGCTGAGTATCCCACCTTACATCTCATGATATGATCCTGTGTCTTACCTCTCAATTACATGATCAGCTTCTGTTTTTTCTTTGTCTGACCTTGCAAAACATGCCCTACCCTCTGTAAGAGGCTGAAACAGCTGGGAGAGCTGGCTGCCCCACTAAAACTATGCCCCAGGAGGGAATTTAAGGAAAGGCACAATCTCTTTTAGGAGGTTGTTGATGTTGCTTCTGTTCCAGGGAGGCAAAAGAAGCCTTTGGCAGGTGAAAATCTGCCTTGCCCAGGTGAAGTGCTTGGACTCTGTATGAGAATCAAACTGTTTTCTGAGACAAGGTTTTGCAGTGAGTACTGTTTAACAAACAAGCTTGATGTTGTAGAAAAACATAGGATGATGATATTTTCTATGGAGTTGATAAAAAATAACCTTTTTTCATCTCAGAAACAAGGACTTGCAGGCAAAGCCTGAACCCTGGTTTCAAAAAGCATCTACCACCCTTTTTAAATCAGTGGGAGCATTCTTGAAAAAACAAAGGTGGAACATAAAGCTAGCTTTATTTTTCACAATCTCCTATACACCAACTGTGCTAAATCAGAGCCAGCAAATGACAGTTGCATCAGGAGTATCCTCACAAGGATGAAGGAATGGGAAGGTATCCAGCACAGCACTAATGCGACCCTGAGTCTCACACCAATGCTCTGCTCTGCGGCAGAGCCTTGAAGTCGTCTGAGGAGAAGAGGAAGGGGGAGTGCAGTCCAGAGGGGGGAAGATGGATGATCTTGTAGCTGACCCATTCTTTGTTCATCTCTCTGGCACCACATCCTTTGCCACACAAGTCATAAAATTTCTTACCAGTAGCTATTTTGACAGTGGCATAATAAAGCTCAGAAGGGAATGAAGAAACACATCCAGAAGTGTCAAAATAATGTAGCATACTGTGTTTGCACTAACATTATTATATAGTGGATTATCAGTAGTTACACCAACACAAAAGAAAAGTAAAACTGAAGGGTTGCTTTTACAAAGTACCTTCACATACCTTGAGAAAGAGACCTTATTGTTAACCTAAGAAGGAATGATTTCCTTGGAAATGAACATGATTGCTATGAAAATGTCTAGCAGGAATACAGGCAAGAAAAAATACAGTCCAGTATCAAAGTGGTCCGGAAAGACATGATTGAAATCATGGGTTTAATTTATTTTGAACAATTTCTCATCTGGTAACATTTTTCCTTGCTATTTTAATGGCTCTGATACTCTTACTCCATTCTAAAATTAACCTTCACCTTACATGAACTAAAGAAATTTCATAACTGCATCCGTATGCAACATTGTATAGGATTGTTAGCTGCTGGTACTAATGGTATTAATTTCAAATATATTTCAATTTTCTTTGAAAAGCAACATAATGGAAACTGAAATTATATCAAAGGCAATAATAATAAAGATGAAAAAGTATGTATATGTAAATGTAGTAGTCAGAAGCTTCCCTGATATTGGTAGCAGTTGTGTCAGACACTTCAGGATCACACTACACCCAGCAATAGGCTGTGTGCTGCTGCAAGATGTTGGTAGGAAAAAGGAGAGGGATTAAAGGTGGCATGAAATGAAGTGACCTGACCAAGGCATGCTGTTAGAGAGAGAAGCAGAAAATAAAACACAGGACTCGGGAGTCCCCAGTGGGTAATTTAACCACGAATGATGCTGCTTCTGCCTGTGTCCCATGCAGTACAGGGGCACAGCAGACCCGCAGAGAGGTGGCAGGGTTTGAGCCCCAGCACCTCTACAGCCACGCCCCTGCAGCTCGATGGGTGAGACCCACTTTGCTCTCTCCAAGGGGAGTTAGAACCAAGCCTCGCTGGAGCCAGGAGGCAGTCATGGGAACAGCAGTGGGTATTTGCTCCAGCTCCAGCTGAGCACCAGGTACGTTTGGTCAACAAAGTAACACCCAAGAAATTGCGCTTGCTGCAATGTAGAGACAGCAGGGCAGACAGAATGCTTGTTGTGTCAAGCAGAAGATTGCAAGGCCTGGTTTCTCCTGGCCTTCAGTGACAGCAAAATACTTACAAATTGGCCATGGTGCCTCTGAAATGAAGGGCGTCTTTCTGGAATGAAGGGACCAGGGAAGCCCTGGGAACTTGAGCAGAGAGGAGCTATGGAGCCCGGACACAATGGGGTTTGTGGTGGAAAGAAAACAACCTGGTGGCTTTGAATGCTTCATCAGGCTGTGGAAGAATAAAGTCTAGAAAAAAGCACAAGAGCAGCCACCTTAAGGCATGGCATTTTTAAAGCTAATATACAATTAATCCTCTGTGTCCCCAGATATATGCCACAAGACAATTATAGCTTCCTTGGAGTTTTTTTGCTAGTTTCTTTGGGGTTTTTGGTTTTTTTGAGAGGGGGGAGGTTGTTGGGTTTTTTTTTAATTGGCACTAATATCTGTTCATTTTTATACACATGGCACGGAGCCTGAGGGGCAGGCAGACGTCTTTCAGATCATCTGTCCTATAAACTCACTGGAAATTACTCGGTCCTCCTTTGCCCAATTATTTAATTCTCCAAATGTTGGTACTAAAGGAAGACATGAAATTAGCTCCAGGGCAGGCTTAACCTTTTCAGTCCAAGAGCTCCAAAATGGATTTTTCAAGCCAAATACCCAGGTTTTATTACAAGAGATGTACACTGATTTGGGGTTGCCTGTGTGGCTGCTCGGTCCCCGGCTGCTCAGCAGTGGTTTCCAAGGGGAGAGCCAAATCACGCTAATTGCACAGCATTTATGGATATGTGTGTGTGTAACGCAGACCCCTGTCTCCTCCTCAGACCATCACTCATGTCACACACACCACGAGCCCATCCAACAGCTGTGAGGTGAGCTGGAGATGGAAAGCTCACATCCCATATCCAATCCCCAGAGCCAGATGGGCCCGTTCCCTAAATGACTATATAAATTCTAATAACAGCTATAGACGATGTTGGCAGGTCCCACAGGCTTTCCTGCTGACCACAGGGAGCAGCCACAGTGATGCAATACCTCAGCTGGTCCTCTGGAAAACCCCATGATACAGCATTTGCCTCCACCCTATCCAACTGCAGGGGATGTGCCTCTAGGGACATGGCAGAAGAGCAGTGGTTGGATGGATGGCTCCCCATCCTCTGCTCTTGGTGAGCAGGAGAGGACCCTTCTGACAGGTCACTGAGGAAAGGAAAATGGCCCTGTTTTCCCAAGCACCCCAGGAAAGTGGCTGCCAGCCCAGTGGGTGGCTGGTATGGCCCTTGGTGGCAGGACACCAGTGTTTCAGGTCTCCTGACACTCCAGCAGAGCTGTAAGTTTCCAGGTGTTTGCTCACTCACACCCAGCTCCTCACTGCTCAGCTCTAATAAAAGTCACTGTTGCTCCTCTGTTTGCTTCATTAGTGTTTAAAACACAGCACATAGTAAAAACCTGTACCCAGCTAAGCAGGACATTTGAACCTTGACCCATGCTTCTTAAAGATTTAATCTCTTTTTGGTTCACTAGCAGTGCCTGCATTAACTCAACATGATGGTGTATCTGCTGCATGTTTCCAAACACAAACCAGTAGCTGAGCTTTTTAAGACTAAAACTGAGGGAATTCACAGTGAGAGTAGTCAGCTTGCCATTTTCTTACTCTTGTTTCCTAGAATTATTCAGAAATAAAATTAATTTGAGGGAAGATTTCCCTTCAAAATCATCCTGATATGGTGCATTTTAAAGCATAATACATTGTATACTTCCAGGGTTATTAACACTTTCGTATATTAACAAAACAATAACCAAACTATATCATCCTCCTTGCACCGAAATTTTTTAAAATGCTGCTGGGGGAAGTTCTGGTGCCATATAAATGCTGTCATGACAAAATGTATAAGAAATTGCTTACCACTGTGTCCTGCATGTAATTCATTAAAGTGTTGCTGGCCAAAAAAGAGGTAAATAGTATTGTTTTTCTGGAAGGAGGAGAGGACACACATCTAAGAGCCAAGACTTTTGCCTGGGAAAAGTTTTCAGAAAGTTGTGCACGCTGACTTATACTTTATAGTCAGGAAACATAAGATCTAGGATGTGATGGCAGACACATTGGGGGACTTTTTCTCTGCTGTGGCTGATTCTTTTCTGCAGAGATTGTGAAGCAAAATTTGCGCAGCACTGTACTGTCACTGGCAATGAAGTAGCTCCACCATCTGGGGTTTTTTAGAATTGCCTTTCTTCCTCTATTTCACTGGTTTTTTGTTTTGCTTCACTTTTTTTTTTGTTTTGTTTTTAACAGGTAAAGACACATATTGGAAATAAAAGTACTTACAAGGTAAAAGTGTAAATGTGAATAAGTGACAAGATCCAGCTGGTCCTTGTGGTCCATCCAGCATTAACTTCTGTCTCTGAACTGATTTCAAAAAAAAGTTTTAAAAATCTTTGTTTTAGAAGTGTCCTATCATATTTTGTTACAGCTACTAAAATCTGTAGAAGTCACTGTCTCAAGAGGTAACAGTGAAGTGGAAGAAAGGATTTATTCTAAAAATATGTTTCTGAGACATATATTATTGTTTACTTCCATTAAGACCAAGTGGATTTCTTCCTGAAATACAAGGCAGATCCAAGCAGAAAATTCAAATACTTTGGTGATAGAATTAATAAGGTTAGGGCATTTATAGCTAACGCTTGTTTTTATTGTTAAGAACCTCAGCCGGAGCTCCTAACATCCTGGTTTCACGTAGAAATCCAGTATGCATGCATAAATGTCAAGCAGATGGAAGTTCAACCCAGCTGAAATCAGCCTGGCAGCAGAAGAGTATAATCAAACCCAAACCTTGCCCACAGTGTGGCTTTTCCCAGTCTCTCCGACACTAGTGTAGTTGGGGCTCATATTATGCCCCCAGAGTCTTTATTTTTTTCACATTTTCCAATCAGGCAAAACTGAGTGAAGACATGAACTTTTCAGAGCTGTTTGAGAGTTCCAAAGGCTCCTGCTGGAACTGTTTTCCCAGACCTCTTTGCTAGTGCTGCACTGCCTAAGGCTGTGACAGAGAACTGAGCAAGGCAGGTCCAAGTGGCAATGGCATCCCCTCTGCCATCTCCCCACAGTCCTGCTATCAGCCCTTGCACAGTTTAGGGTTCAGCAGCTTTTCTCAGTCCCTCCTGCCCTTCAGTCAACATGGGCACTTCTTCACAGGGGACTGATGTACAAAAGGTCACAAGCAGCCACCAACAGAAGGATGAAATGCGTATGAGCAGCCTCAGACCTCTGGGGGACTATACAGGGAAAGAGGGAGAGGGAGAGAGGGTAGTGCCCTGAATGGACTGTTTAATGTTTTTTTCACAGCAGTTCTAGTTTTAAGTCCCACTGGACACAGAAAATGTTTATTCCTCTATCACACGTGGCTTTAAAGGGCTTAGCTAGTACTACAGACAACTGGTGTTTGCTTTTCCTTTTTATAAACCCACCGGCAGTGGCTAAAATCCCATGTAGTGCCCAAATCTGTTTTGTAAGTGTTTTGCTGAGCTTAGCAGGAGATTTGGTATCAGAGCAGTGATTAAAGAGGGCAATAACCCTTGCTGATATCATGTCACAAACAAACTCTTTCAATCCTTTTCTTATAGGAGATGTTGTAGAGGCATACAGGCCCTGACAGTTCTGTTATTTTGTTATTTCTGTTCCTCCCCCAGCTTTTCTCACGTCTGCTTTCTTCTTTTGTGTTGTGGTTTTGGCACTCTTCAAGATGAGAAGAATGCAATCCCAACAGAAAATAAAAGTAATCTCTTCATTTATAGAAATTGTGCAAAAAGTAACAGTATTCTCAATAAGACCACTTTGAAGTTTTGAGAACTTGTAGACCTTTGTTTGCTAGTGCGGAAATTGATTTTTCATTGCAGACTGTAAGCAACTGTCTCACTGCCTGCAGTCATACAAATAAAGTGTCGCAGAGTCCGTGACCTCAGTGTTGCTGCAATGATCATCTCAGTGCTTTGATTAACTGAAGGATCAGTAAGTTGATGTCCTGAAATCAATGAAACTCCAGTCGATGAGAGAAAGAAGCAGTCTAATAGCAGACACATCATTCATTCCTCTCGGATAGCAGTGCCCTCAGTACTGCACCTGGTTTGGGTGGAGCAGAGCAGATCCCTGCCTTCATTCAACAGCCACACTTGCTCCACCAAGTGAGCAGCCTTTTTTGGCAGAACAGAAACATGTAGTCTAGGAAGCACCTACTTTGTGAACCACTCTATTCTTCCCTAAGCATTTTTTCTAGTCATAAATGTTCTAAGACTGGTCCCTATTCCTGGTTTATATTAAGTCACCATCCTCAAGCGTCCTGGGTTATACTCACCCAGCATCCAGCCCAGGACCCTGTCCCAGAGCACAGGCTACAGCGGCTCACGGAACCCAAGTTCCAAAGCCATCAATCCCAGCCCAGCCTCCCCTGACCAGCCAGCAGGGCACTGGGAACTTACCCAATCAGAGGCTGCATCTACGTAACCTGTATTTAAAAGCCACCATCAGATCTATTCTTCAGATACCCATTTAGCCCTGTTTTGAACCTGTCTTTAGTCCTGGCGTCCACAACTGCCCAGAGTTAAGAGTTTAATTATTTAACTATTTGTTGTCTGAAAAAGTAGTTATTTTGTTTTAATCTTTCAATCTATTGGTGCTTTAAAAATGGGATGAGAAAAAAACCCCAACCAACCAGTTCTCATGACTCTTATGAAATCCAGTTGAAGAAAAGGAAGCAGCTTGGTTTGAGATGAGATCAGGCTTCCAGAAGGACACTTTAAACCTTCCCAATTTAGTTTATTTAAGCCCAGTGAAATGAGCTATGTAAAAATAAATTAAAAAGTCCCAGCCTTTAAAGAACCCAAATTACCAGAAGCTTCTGCTACTAGAAAATTCCTCTATTACATATTTGGCAGCAAAGCGCCTGCATAGACAGATGACATGCCATTAGAGTCCATATAAGTAACCACTAGGGAAAGCACCTGCTGCAATACAGAAGATGTTGTTAGAAATGCAAAGATCTGATTGAAAAGCAATTTATATTCCAAGCAAATGCATAATAAGAGAAGACACACTACCCAGCGTAGAGCTTCCTGCAGAGGAAAGTGACACACAATAGAAAGTAGTTAATCCTACAGAAATAATTAAACAAGATTAAGGGGAAAATATATTTTAGAATATGCAGTGCTTAGCCAAAACATGGCTGATTCAGCTTCATGAAAAGGGAGTTTTTCCTCTTGGTCACAGAGTCTTGCAATCTAGAAAAGTTCTTTAAATTAGGAAATAGAGAGAGGGATAGTGAGTATAAATCAGCAATGAGATCATGCGATTTCACTGGCCGCATGTGCCCATTGTTGAGTGAAATAAGCATGGAAAAGGAAATTCTGATTCTGTTTCAGAATAAATATTACTGTCTTCCTGTCCTAGACATCCCTGTTTCTGAGAGAAATGGAAACAGAGAGAGGAAAAGCTCTTGCGTTCACTTTTTTGTACCAGTAAAAAAAACCATGAAGCTGAAGTCAGCCTATGTTTTCTGCCCTATTTCTTTGCTCTTCTGGATGTTAACAGAAACAGTACTATGAAAACTGGCAGGAGACTGAGCCAGACCCTGGAGTTATATACAGAGAAGTGGAACAGTGATGAAGAAAAGAGGTTAAGGTTGCCTTATTTGTGCTTCTCAACTTATAGCCAACAGAGGGCAAAACCCAAGCTGGAAAAGAACAGAGCAGAAATCTTATGAACTTTGACAAGGTGAGCATCTTCTTTCTCCTGGTAGGAGAGAAATAACTGGCAGCTGTGTTTAGTGATAGACCTTAGGGAAAATGTACAATTGAACTGGTTCTGGTAAGATTGTGGAACTTCCTTGCAAGAAGTATTGGTTGGCAATGCCTCATCCCTTTTCCTGCTCTGGAAAAGTTAAGCATCTGTGTCATATGTCCAGGGCAGGTGGTCACGTTAACCTGTGATGAAACTGTGTTTAATCTAAGGGGCAGCTCCTGGTAGTGGTGGAGGCAGGAACAGACACAAAGGTGCAAATATTGAAGCAGAGACAGTTTGTTGGTGAATTCTGCACTGCACCTATGATCTAAGTCTTGAAGAAATATTGAGGTAAAGCAAGGAAACCTGACGGCAGGTTCTTTACCTCTGAGTGCTTCTGCAAACAGAAGCAAGAAGTGTGTTTCCAAAATGATAACAGCAAGAATCTGACTGCAATGTGCAAGTCGGATAGGAATACAAAGAGCATTTCATCTCGTTTGCGATTAAGAGTGAGCCTGACACATGGAAAACAACCAGACCACACAGACAAAGGGACACTGGAAATAATAACCTTTAAAGAAGCACATCTGAAAAAAATAACTCTTCCAACATATAAATTGGACTAGTCAGTACAGATGCCAAGTGCATTTCAGGAATAGCTTGGCAATGACTGAGTACAACATTTAATTAAGTGATTATATAATCAACCCTCTGTTTTATGAAGCAATAATTCAATTCCCAAGTGAGTAAGCTATGAGGCTGAAGGTCGGGCACTTTATCACAATGAAGGAATCTGATTACTGCTGAGGAAAACATAAGGACAATGATGTTATTGTTAAAATACTACTTTAATTAATATAAAATTAATAACTCTTTTTAATAAGTCTTCATAGCAATGCATAGCCTGCCAGGAAGATACCTTTCTCCATTTTCCATGTGGAAGCGGTAGTTATTTATGACCACACAGAATGTGCGGGAAGTTAATGATGTCACACAGTCAATTTATTGGGAATAAAATTACAAGAGTCATTTTATCAGGGAATTATATAGTTCTCCTCCTGGAGTGTAAGTAGACAAGAGACCACACTTATGCTGTAAAAGAGAGATCAGACAAGGTAACTACATTGCTGGAAAGCTTTAACCTGGATTATTAACAATAATTTCACTAAATCAGAGCTTCTAGCCCCATTGAGCTGTGGCTTCACATATACACAATATATGATCAGGGAGATCTGATCAGCAGTTGGTGAAAATACATGTACTAACAGTATATATGAAGTTGTACCAGATACAAAGTACAGAAAGTAAGAAATGCCTTGTACAAACAGGATACTAGAAGAAGGCAGGGTATGAATTGCATTCATTTATTTAATGTTGTGTTTTGTTTACAGTTCTGTTTATATTATTTTAGTAAAAAATTCAGCAAATCAGAGTAGGAATTAAAGCAAATCAGAGTAGGAATTAAGCATAAAGGGCATTTTTGAAAAGCACTCATAGTTACTTGGATGGAAGAATGATTACTACATATAAAGCATCAGAACCACAGGGAAAGCAAAAGGCAAGAAGAGCAAAAGGAACGTGAATTTGGGAAATCAGCTGGGTATAGGGACAGGACAATTTTAAAAGGAAAAGAGATCAGGGTGATTAACATATGCAAGTGCAGTCTTCAGAGCTGAGTGAATAATGACTTTAGGAGGGTGTGAAACCTCTTTTTCACTGCTGTTATTGCATTTGCAGAGGGTCAGGAAACCCGTGTGCAGACTCAGCATTTCTGAGAGGCACCAGAGAAGATGTCCCACCTGCTATAACATCTCTGCATATCAAGAAAGAAAACTAAAAATCATAAGATTTTGAGCATTGAATTTAGCCTATTGCAGTAAATTCTACTTTCATTGTGGCACTAGGATATTAGGGGCTCTATTACGTGCTGGGTTCCCAGGACGGACAGTTCAATGGACTGCATACCATGTAATCATTGATTCGGTGCCTTGAAATAGAGATTACAGGGAAAGCTGCTGGGGAAAATAGCACTAATATAGACTGAGACTGGCTACTAAAATGAGGAGGAAAACTATTAGGCTGCAATAATTTCATAGGAAAGTGTTCTTAAGTGAGGGAAAAAGAGTTTATGTTCCATGTAGAAGAATCCCTGCAGAACAGTTTCAGCTTATTAGTACTAAATTAACCACAGCAAATGAGTACCACTATTGTCAATGACCTGGCATTTTATAAGCACATTGGGGCTCAGTTTTAAACTATTTCACACACATAAAGAAAGCGAGATGGAAGATGAAAGCAAGGAAATCCACCCAGCAGTCGCAGCTTCAAAGACTGCTGTAGAAGGGTGTTCTCAAGTGTGTGCGCATAAGTACAGTGAGATGTGCTTTGCTTCTGGAGTCTGACCACTGGCACTGAAATAGGAGGCTTAAGACAAGACAGCCCTTAATAGGCAAATCATTAGGGGTATGCACAAATTGCTAAACAAGGAGGAATTTAATGCTTCTGAAGTAAGGAGTCATGGAAGGCATGTAGAAGTGGGAAAGTAATATCAGAAACTGATGTGGGGGAATGACCTGGTGAATGGGACAAGTCCTTTAGAATCATTCAAACAGAATCATTAAGTTTGGAAGAGTAAGATCCAACTGTGTACCTAGCACCACTACCATGTTCACCACTAAAACATGTCCTCAAAAGCCATATCCACACATTTTTAAAAACTTTTGAAACTTTTTAGAATTTAACTTTAATGTTGATTCAAACACTTCACTGAACAGCCTGTTTCAATGCTTCTTTCTGTGAAGAAAGTTGTCCTAATATCTAATCTAAACCTCCTCTGGTGCATCTTGAGGCCATGTCCTCTCACCCTGTCACTTCATGCCACAGCACACCCCATGATTTCTCTGTGTTGTGTACCAGAGAGGCCCTGCACAGAGCTGGTCTCTGCTCTGCATTCTGGGGCTACAGGACAAGCCCATGGGCTGGTCAGCTGGACCTTCCTGTAACTCTGGGGCAAGTTACAGCCTGTGGTGAGTGCTCTACCAACTTCTGCCATGCAAGTGGAGCAAACCTGTTGGGTCACCAGGCAGGCTGATGCTACAGCTCTTGGTCAAAACAGCACCTATGGTCTTGTCCGTCCATGTCCACCTGTAATGCCATATCTGTGTACCCATCCTCAAGCAGAGGGGTGGCTGGACAGCACACTTCTTTATCAGCAGAAGAGCAGCTGTCACACAAACAGCCTAGAAAAAGATGGCAATTTATTTTCTACATGATGTGTTGTTGCAGCATTCTCTGGTGAGGCTTTCTGGGTTGTGCCAATAATCACAGCACAATCTCCTTCATCTGGGGCCTGTTGCCAATGTTGATTAAACTCTGAGTTCAGTGAATCTAGGTCTGAAGTTTTGACTTTCATAGGATTTCAGATGTCAAACTGGCACTCAAATAGCCAAAACAGAAATGGTAGGAGGACACAGGCAACACAGTTGATGCCACAACTGATGCCAGTTTCCAAGATATATTAAAAAGGCAAATATTAACCTACTAAGACAAATATTAACCTACCATCCAATCAATCATCAAGCAAAGCAGTTGATACATCAACATCAGACACCAAAGAGCATCAGATATTTTATGCTCTTCTTTGAATTTATTACACTTCAGCACTTTCCTTCTCAGAAGTTTTGCAAAAGCTCTGAATCTTAACTTAGATTTTAGAATGCACTGGGCTTCCAAGATACGATGTCTAACAATGTTAACGATGGCTGGTTTTAGAAATCCCAGTAGAATTTGCATGCAATTAATGTTCTCCTCCTCTGAACAGAAACCTAGGGGTTTGCAAAACACACCATATGTTTGTCAGTTTGCCAATGAATCAAGATGTTTTTGCAGCCTTCTGAGTTTCAATAATTAATGGTAATGTCTAAAACCTAAATCACAGTCCAGGGGCATGGAACAGTACTTTTGCAATGTCCAGTGTTGTTCAGCACTATCAGAGTGAGACATTTCAGGTGAGAAACTAAACATTTATACTAAATCCTATTTTTCCCTTCCCTACCTGATCTCCCACTCTATCACCATTGCTCCTTCCAAGATATCTGACTGGATTTCTTCAAAAGGCTTACTTATTATGAAAAATAATGCTATTACTGCAGCCCGAGTTTTGGTCTCAAACACTTGAATGTTCAGTTCTCCATCATGATCTGCCTAGGTTGACTTGATCTTGGTGACTAAAGCTGTCTAATGGTTTCCAAGTCTGAAAATATATTTTATTCTCATCAAGTAGCTTGTTATTTGTTTTAGCAGATTATTAGCAACTATTTAATGCAATAAAGTTAGGCAAACAAAGCAAATTAGTTTTTTAACACTTTAAAATTGTGTTCACAGGCAGGAGGGCTAATTTTTATGAGCCATGTTTTTCAATTATTATTTTTAAATGTAACTGCTTGAAATAGCAATACAGAAGAGAGTACCTAATGTTAATTCCTCCTATGTTTCTTTCTTTCACCCTTGGGTAAGTCTTCTGAGATAGCCTCTGCTTCCACACTTGTGCATGAGCACTCCTGCCTTGGCCGTGACTTTCTGAGTCAGTGTCTTTTCTTTGAGGTGATGATTTTGTTCTTCCTAATCTACTAAAAGTCTTTTCCTTTATTGACTCCCAGCTGATCAGACCTATCCCAGTCTTCTTCCCCAGACAGAGCTAAATTTGCAGTTCAAAATGGCTAATAAAGAAGCAGGAAATTCCTTAGCTATCTATAAAATGCTGGACTGCTTCCAGCTTTCCCCTCCAGAACAGAAGTAATGCAGGAAGTATTCTAATAATAATTATGTCACCAGCACTTCTGCTTCAAAATTTTAAACATCACTTGAATTGGGCTATGCTTAAACTTGGGTAGTATCATGCTCATTTTAATATTTTCATAAAATGGTTAATTTATACGATTGATGAATTTAATTTATGTCTAGCATGCCATATACATTAGCAGTTCCCAGGATCAGCATATTTTTAATTAATCTGTTGATTTTTCTCAAGTGCACCACAATAATATTGGTGTTGTGTTGATAGGAGAGAACACGTGCTTTAGGACTTACTAGTTTTCCAACTCTGCCCCTGCACAGAGCATGGAGTACATTAAAAATATTCAGAATAATTCCTTCAAGAATCAGCAAATTGCTCCTGCCTGACAGAGGCATGGGATATACCAGCACCATTTGGAACATTTTCATCCTCTTAATTTCTGGGGCAAAACCACTCCCTAACAGCATGACATGGAGAACAAGTCAGACTGGAACTGCCAGATTTTCTGGAAAACAGAAGGATTCAAACCCTACCATGAGAACTGTGGCACAACCCTAAGATATCACAGGCATTTAATTATGTGCTCTCTCTTCCCTTTTAAAGATGACACTGTCAGCAGCAGCAATAAACACTTCTGTCTCAAGCCATCTCTGCATATTTCTGGGTTTCCTATTAAATCATGGCTTGCTCAGAGTATGCCTCTTAATAAATTGATGTAGCAGCAATAACTGGAGTGCCCAGTATAAAAAAAAAGAGCATTAATGCTAGATATGGCTTGCACCAATACAGTTCATTTCAGTTTGAAGCTGACAGCAGAAATCCTGGTACAGATAACATATAAATCCTGTTAAGCCTCAATGTGAGACAATATTATTGACGTACAACCTTGGCTGTGGCAAACACAAGGGTTTCCTTTGAAGATTCACTCTCTGCTTTGTAAAAGCTATATCCAGTCCACTTTCACACGATCCTTTTAAGCCAATTTTAGTACAAAAAGTTTAGTTTTTCTTTTTGACAGTTCACTTCCCAGCTTCATGAAAATAATGAAAAATACCTCCCTTCCCTTAAGAAAATTATGGATTTGGGAAAAAAAAAACCAAACCGCACCCAACAATCACTTCAGAACTGAAAGGTTTTTGTCTTTCACAAAAATGGAACCCATGAGTAATATCTCTGTCCAGTATGCAAAATTATTTTATCTGGAAATGCTGGTGCAGTGACTCCTGAGTGCTGCAGGATAAGGATTGTGTAACACCAGGCTTCCATTTCCAATTAGAAAGCTCTCAGTTGGTTGCCCCATTTCAACCCGAAAGATCAACTTCCTGCTCTTCTGCAATGCAGTGGGTCCACCAGATGGGAGACCTTGCTGCCCATGGGACTCTGGCTGGGTAGGTTGCCAAGCCTGCAGAGAAGGGGAGGGGCATGGAGAACCAGCATTAAAGAATCACAGGGAAGAGCTGGGAGGAAAAATTCTGACAAAAACCATTTTCCATTGAAAATTGCTTGTTCAGGAAAAGGAATGGTGATTTTCATTCACCCTGCAGGGGCTCCAGTGGAGCACCGTCTGCTTTCCTGTCAGCTCACCCCCTCCCCTCCTCTCTCTGCTAAACTTAGCAGTCATCAAAATCCTGCAGGTTGAAAAGTTTCAGCTTCCCAGATGGGGACCATGAGCTCAAAAACACTTCTGGCTGCAGGTCATCAACCAGGATTCATGGAGTGCAGATCTGGGTCCCACAGTAGGAAGCAGGGGAAGAGGTTCCTTGTGGATATCAGAGCTTGAACTCCCCCAGTGATACTGCTTTCTGAAAGCCTTGAAGTGAGACGTTTTTGATAGTTTTATAATTGCTTCCTTTAAGAAAATCCCTGCTGAGGGAATTTAATATGTTTTTTGAGGGGGTTTTTTTTGGTCTGAATTTCCCAGAGAATGGACAGTCTAGCTTTAGTTTGGGTTCAAACAGGAAAATATTTTTCAATGTATTTCTTTTTTTTATTTTAAACCTAGTTAAAGTTTATAATGTCAACCCTATAATAATTCTCTTTCAATCACAGCTTAAATTTTCCATGGGGGCAGGGAGAGAACAAATACAATTGAACGTGAAGACAAGAATTAGGATGATTTCTCCTGTATGGAGAAACCTTTGGTTTCTGCCATCTGGACTTTTAGGTCACCCTTTTCTCAATCCTCTATGCATGAGAACCACCCATAGGACAAGGGAGCAAAAAAAAAAAGTCTACATCAGAATGTCTGCCTGCCACAACAACCCCTTGAAGTCCTGGGTATCCACAGCCATAACTCTGCTTTAAATTTATACTTAGCTCTGACCCAGGCCTTCAGCTAGTTAGAAAAGAAGTGAAAATAAGTGAGAAAATTTGGAAGCGAATTGCAGAAATAACCTGAACATACTTTGGTGGCTGGTCCATAAGATTCGTCCATCCGTTTACTCTGAATTCCACAAACAACACCCCGCAAAACTTTTCCTTTTTATGCCTATTGGTATTGGAGAGTTATCAGGGCTCAGTAGTACAGCTTGGCAATTTAAACAGGAAACAGTGCAATCTTGAGGAATAGCTGGCAGAATTAAGTGTACAACCCTTACTGACTCCCAATGCCTGATGAAGGCTCAAATATGGGCTATGGCAGGCAGATTTTCACAGTCACACTGAGAGGAATAGAAAACTTGCTCTCTGCATCTTCAAGTCTCAAAGAAATGCCATGACCCTGAAAAATGCTCTTATACATGTTAAGACAGGACTGGACCAAGAGACTGGGACGTACCTCTGCACCTGGTGCAGGCAGTTGTGACACTGTTGTGTCGTGATGCCAATGGTCAGCAAAATGGCCATGCTGCTGCAGACACTCTCAGGAGAGGGGAGGCCAAGCACTCTACAGGGAAGGCAGTGAAGGAACCTGTCACCGATTCATCCATGGGAGCAGCCTGATGCTCCGAGGGCAATAAGAACAGCAGGTGAGGAGGAGGAGGCCCCCAGAGCATCCTCCAACGGCAATGACTGCTGCCATGGCAACAGCAGCTCTCTGGTAGAGGAGGAGACAGGCACCAGCTGTGGCTGGGTGATTGTTTTTATCCCTTATTTTCAGCAGAACTGCTCAGTGCTGTGCTTCTGGGTTTGAAGGACAAAAGGGCAGATGCCCCTCTGCCAGCAGTGCCACCCACGCAGCTCTTCCCACAGACTGCAGGTACCTGTACACCACTCTGAGCACAGGGCACTCCCAGTCCCCCTCAGACCCTGAGCTCCCTTGCACTATTTTCACTCATTTAACGCAATTCCTCCTTGCTTTCTGTAGATGTGAGATAAAAAGAATCACTAAAGTGCCCCCACAGTTGTAATCTGCAGACTACAGGCATGGTATGCGCTCAGCTGCACCAGTACAGAACCCTGTAGCTTCATCCCTACTCCAGATTTAGTTCCTTATAACCAAACCATTCTGCCCTGGAGATTCTTAGATCAAACTCTGCCCCTGGCGTGACACTGCTGATCCTAGCTGTGATCACCTAAGGAGTTCAGTGTGCAAGTCTAAGCCAGGCCCCATCCATTCTCAAAGACACCTGCAGAAGGTGAAATATCCACAGATAAGGAGACGACTCACAATCTGGAAATGCAAGCCTTTAGCATCAGATAAGACAAATTGCCCTCTGAGGGCAACAGAGAGACGCTACTCAACCAAATTAAAGTGCAATATTCAAAGCCTAATGTCTGATGAAGTGACTCTCATCTGCAGAGTAATGTTGCCTACAGACCTACCGAGTCTCATTCATCTCACACAATTTGCTCTCTTTTCTTGCTCCCTGCAGCTCAGTCAATGGCTCACATATTCAGAGCTGCGCTACAGCCTCTCGTCTGCTTGGGGACCCCATACCAGACACAGCTAAATATGGCCCTGCCTCCTTGTTGCAAATGCCAGCTTCAAAATACGTGTTTCTCCCAGACAGAAATTATCTGAGCAATGTCATTAGCACTTGTACCTATAGGGCACATTCTGAACTCCAGTTATGGCGTGATTGCCCAGAGAGTTCATTGAAACTCAAATAAGCCATTTCAGTACATTTACCAATTATCATGCAAGGATGAGTAAGAAACAATTTGCTGTTTAAAGTCAGCAAATGAAATCAAGACAACTTTCATCTTTATGAGTTTCATTTGATTTTCCTGTACTCCAGATGAACTTCCACCCCCAAACCAGCAGTCATAAGTGATTAATATATATATATATTACTGAAAGCCACCAAGGGCACTAAATTAAATCTGCAGTGCTCTCCCTCACTCAACCACACACATAAATGGTCTGGAAGCCTGTGCAAGACTTCCTATTGGAGTGAGATTACCAGCCAGCCTAAAAGCTATTAGTGCTGGTTAGAGAGTCGCAGAATGATTTAGCAGAATTTTAAATGATTGCTGCAGCAGCATGCTCCACACTGAAGACTGGACGCTGTTCTTGGAAATGTATTTGGAAAAAGCTGATGATTTTAAAGTTATCTGGCACATCTATTGGTGTTTTTCATTCCTTTAAGGATCCTACTCAGGCACATGCACACTATCTTTTCATAATTTACCATCAAACTTCCTGTTTAAAATACCAAAATCATGTGTAAGACAAATGCAGTTCGTTTCAACCCTTCCTGATGTCTGTCTATGCCTGTAGCTGCTGTGAATGGTTTCAGAGGGGTCATAGTTCTACTAACCTATCAAGACCCATTCCAGTAATGAGTGATGGTTGTACATAATGAAAATTGCATTGACTTGCAGCTTACATCTACCAAAAGTGCACACTACTAGAAGTCTGTTATACTCAGACATGCAAGCCCTGAAATCCTCCAGGTCTCTCAGCACCAGCCTTTCTGATAAAAGGAAAGCATATAAAATCACATAGATTTTTCTGTTCACATAGACAGCTTTTAAAGGATCATTCTCATCAGCCCAGTGGAAATTATAAATCCTTTCAGCATAGAAACTGGAGATGCATTTGGATCTTAGACCTTGGACCTTGAAATTCCTATTTTTTTCCCAGTGAAAACCAAGCAGTGTAAGAATTTGGGGGTCAGGGAGTGACAACGTGAGAAAAGGGACAGATGGCCATCTTTCAGATGTCTGTACAGAATAAAAACCATCTTTAAATGAAATGAGACATTTGTAGTTTCCTATCCAAAATGGCAGATTGAACTAGGCTATGAGAGAGTAGGATTTTGCCCAATCCTACCAGCTTCAATCATCATCTTGACATGGACTTTACCGCATCTGGTAACTTAGGTTAAGAAAAAACCTTTTTTTCTTTTGAATGATGACAGAACCACCTGTTTTGGGAAAGACTTCTAACTTTCCAAAATGAATGCTAACCTCCAGTAGAGTCCTCTCTCTGCAGCTTGTGCTACACAATGCATGCTAAAGGATTTCTCTTCCTAAGCTTCAGTTTGAACAAATGGGAAACTTGCAATAAACAACAAAAGGGAAATATCAGAATCACATGAAAGACTTATGATTTGTCTGCAGGAACCCAGGCAGAGGTGAAAGAGAGCCTGTATACTAAAGAAAGACATTCTTGTTCTCTTCTCATTTGCGCTTGAGAGAAGATTTATGTAGAACACTTAGCTATTTAGCTTGGTGCTTCTTTGCCTGGTTTTAGGACTAAATAAATGGCCAGGACTTGAAGCCATAAATTCTATTGATCAAGAATTAGAATGTCTCAGACATGGAGAAACGCTAATGTTGATTCCTCAGACTCCATAAGCCTTAGACACTTAGTAAGGGCAAGTGGCATTCCTTGGTGTTCCTCCTTACGCCACAAAACTTATAATGATGAGTACCGAGGTTGTTCAGATGGAAATGGGTATGTTTTCAGATGTCTGATCTGGTTATTCTGTCCAAGATTTGCTTTTGTATCATTCCAACTCCTATCAGAACATGCCACTATCAAATGGTGAGGTCCATTTCATGGTCCTCTGCTGGTCCTTTCGGTGCCAGCCCATCCTCAGACTACCTTCCACTCCTCCCTCCTGTTGTCACACCCACCTCTGTCTCATTTCTCTCCTTTGTCTTTCAATGTTGAGGCTGTCCTTGCCTGCATGTGATCCATCAGGGATGATCAAACACTGGCAGAATTATACTGCTAGGTTTGTTATGGGAAGAATAAGAAGACCAGTCTTTTAAATCTGGGGTTTTTTCCTAGCTTTATACAAAGCCCACAGAACCTGGATTGGCAAATGCTTTTCTCCCTTTTCAGCATGAAAAACTGTGTGAGCTAGTCTCCCAAACAGATGGGCTGGGGGAGCATTTTCCTTGTGAAGTCCAGACTCAGAGGGATGCTATGAGGTGTCACGACATCATTATGACGTTCTTGATAAAAGCCATATAAAAGACACTGTAAGCTGGAGCCACTGACCATTGCAGTCAACTGAAAGACTTCTGAGGGCTTTGGACCTGACCCTTAAAAAACATTAAGCACGGGAATACATAATTTCCCGATAAACCCCCAATCTCTGAAAGGCATGATTTTTTGTGGGAGGGAAAGTTTGGAAAGTGCTATGATGAGCGGTGATGTTATCTAAAGCTTCCCTATGTGGTAGCGTCATCTTTCACAGACAGCAGGGTTGCACCAGAGCTTACTCTCACCAGCTGATGCACCAAGCACAATCAGTCTCCTCAGAGACTTTTTCAAGAGCAGAGGAGTCCACCACATCCCAAAATAAAGTTCTTACTCTTTACTTGAAATGCACCAAAAACTCTGGCACCCCATCACTTATCAGAGTCATTCAAATTCAATCCAAAAACTTCATAAATCCTGCATGTTTTTCTTTTCCCATTTTGGTTTCCAGTCTGGTTTGGGACCGATGTCTGGCATCCCTGCCTTGATCTAGAGGAGGGTGCAAGCTTCCCTGGTCCAGCACTGCTGCACACCTGCTGACCCAGGACAAACCACAGAGCAGCTGCCCCAGCGCTTTTCACAGTTCAAACTGTGTCTCAGGGCTGGCTTTGACTTAGCTCCAACTTCACATTTTCTGGCTTGGCCAAGTTATTTCTTCGTTCTCCTTGTTATTCTCTCCTCCTTTCCTTGATGCCATGCCACAAAGTTCTTTGTCTCAAGGCCAAAGGCAACTACACAGACTCTTCTGATCCCTGACAGAGGGAATGTAATAGATGTAATAGCCATCCCAGGGATCTGTCTGATATTAGTCAGAAGATTTCCTTGCTAAAGCACACAAACGTTGTTTTAAAGGAGCTGATGTGAATAGAACTTCACATATTTTAATCTCATGCATTAGTGAGAGTTTTGTTTTACATTCCTGGGGCTGTAGAGATATGCCAGCTTTAGGTGGGCCTGACTTAACAGTCAAAAAGAGGAAAAAAAGTGCAACAAATTTATTTTGAAGATGTAAGGATCAAATCTCCATAATTAAATTAACTGATGGTTGGAAACACCATAAACAGGGCTACAGTGTCTTGAAGGAGAGAATGTATTCTCTTGTGTCTCTGCTATGGCCTATGAACAAGCTCTGTTTATATTTAACATTTTCTGGGTTAGGTTTCCTCAAGTTTGAGTGGAAAGAGCAAGTCCTGGTCCAGGCCCCAAGGTCCAGCAGTCAGATGGATGGATGAAGAAATGTGAAGAGAGGTCCATAACACAGAACACTCAGGGGGGAAAAATAAATAAAAAAGAAATCACAAGAACAAACACGTCCAAGCTCAGAAGAACTAATTTTGTAATCAGTTATAGAGGGACCAATTTCTACCTCTCTAGGCAATTGTGTATATATATGTATACATACACACACATACATAGATGTCAGACTATAAAAATCTGTAAGAAAGCGCTGATTCTGTTTCAGCCTTTGTTAGCTCCCTTTCTCCCTTTCTCCCTGCTTTTATTGCCAAGCACAACATCCTGTGGTATGGAATATCCCTTTGGTGAGCTGGGCTCTGTTGTCCCAGCTGTGTCCCCTCCCAGCTCCTCATGCCCCCAACCCACTCTCTGGTGGGGTACTATGAGGAGTAGCAAGGGCCTTGATACTGTGCATGCACAGTTTAGCAGCAACTAAATAAATGACTTGGACACAGGACTGAAAGGGATACTCTGCAAGTTCACAGAGGATACCAAACTGGAAGGAGCTGTTCACTCCCTGGAAGGCAGGGAGGCCCTGCACAGAGACCACAACAAATGAGAGGCCTGGGCAATGACCAACCATAGGAAGCTCAAAAAGGAAAAGTTCTGGGTTCTGCACCTGGGATGGGGCAACACTGGATATATGTATAGACTGGGGAATAAGAAACTGAAGAGCAGTGCCGTGGGAAGGGACCAGGGGTTCCTGGTCAATGGCAAGTTGAATTTGAGTCAGCAGTGCCCTGGCAGCCAGGAGGGCCAAGCGTGCATTCCACTTTCCCACTGAGCCACACGTCCCCCAGCAGAGCCGATGGAAAACCCTGAGGGGCTACAGAGGGTTTCAGGTTGAAAAATATTTCAACAGGTATAAAATCTCTGAACTAATCAACCTGCAAAAACCATTTGGCCAGGCATCCAATGCAAGAAATATTTAAGTCCTTTACCCTGAGTAAAGCCTGAAATCTCCTTGATACCTCTCAGGCAGGACTGTTCACAAGAAACATGTGCATATCAAACTGAGCAAAAGGGCTTCAGAGGGTTGATCAGAGAATGACGCAGTCACGGAAACTGGTGCCTACTTTTGTCGTGTGCACACACGCACATATTCACAATGGGGCTGGAAAGGGGATCTGAAAAACTGTTGCTGCTGCTGCTGCTAGTTTCATCAGCTAAAACATCTCCCTTGGAAAAAAAAAAAAGGAACAGAAATGTCTTTTGCTGACATTGTCTTCCCCTGCTTCCCAGTAAATAAACATAACATCTATTTGTCACCATGGAAACATCTTCCCTGGTCCAAACTATACAAAGGAGAGGTATTTGAGAAACTCAGAAGTCTGAGTAAATGAGCAAGTATCTAACCTAAAACTTCATGTAGTGTCTCTTTGCACTTTGCTAATTTTTTGTTTTTCTCTCTAAGGTACAAGCATACTTATTTTAGAAGAAAGCAGTATGTATCTTGGATACAAAGCTTAAACATTTGCTTAACATGCTGTCCCTACTGTGCCATGTTTCTCCCTCTTCCCTGCCAGAGAGGGATGTGTAAATAACTGCCTTATTTGTACATCTAAAATGCACTTGTTTCTCCAGGGACACTGCATTTGTTCTTCTCATATTATGCATCAAAGTTAGAAAGACACTGCCACAAGCAACATAAATGATATATTTACATCAACAAAGCTCATCTCCTGCCCACATTGTGTAGGCAGTCAGCTGGAGATGTGACAAACATGTCTCCTCCTTCCAGAGGGACTCTGGTGCCACTGACAAGGGCTTGACTGCCCTGCCTGCTCGGGGACAGATGCCCACTGAGGTGGCACCATGCTGGCCCCCTAATTCCCATAGAGATATGGCTTTCATTTGCACAATATATGAGCTATGTAGGACTGGATACTTCCTTTCGCAATTTCCCTGTAGCAGCTGCTGCAAAATTAAGGTGAAAATAATCTATTCTCCTGGAGTCTTTTATCATAAGGGTTATGGTAACCTGCAGATATTGGAAGAACATCAAGGTGCATGTGAAAAGACATTGTTTCTAGGACTCTAAAGAGCTACAAACTTGGGAGGATGTAACCTCATGATAATCCATACTAACTCCTAAGACGAAGGAAATTAAGAAAGAAAATATTTACATTTATGTGTACATCTAGACGAAGCAACTTGTTATTTGCCAGCTATCCTAGACTTGTGCCATGTACAGGAACCCAACATCACACCCAAAGATCATGACCTTCACAAAATGTGCATGTAAGAGACATCTTGAACACTTAATTTGGAAGAATTTGTGTTCCCTGGTAAAGGAGGCAGTGCAGCTCAGGACACTGGCAGTCTACCAGCAGGCTGACTGCAAACAGCATTTTTGGACTACGGTCCAGCTCCAGAAGGTAATGGAGGTGTGACGTCTGAGGTGCCAAGGGAACACTGGTATGAACAGAAAGCCGGAAACCAGCTTTAAAATGAAAATTATAAGAAAGGGTGATTTGAGACCTAGAGGACTCATCAGCTCAAATGCCTTTGCCTATTCTTCCCTGTGGAAACAGTAGAAGTGTGTGTATGCTGGCATAGAAAACAGCATCATAATGGGATGACCTCAGATCCAAACTTGAGATTTTCTGTTCTAATTGGTTTATTTTGGTGAGAACCATGCTCCTTCAGTGCAGCAGCTCCTGCTATTCACCAGTGTCATGGAGAGGAAGACTGAGTTCTGCAGAACTTCCCCTATTTAGTTTTGATTTGTCTCCAGCCAAAGAAGTGTCATTAAGAAGTGAATATGGGCCTATTTCACTCCTGCACCTTTCTTCTGAGCAGAACAGCAACAATATCTGATTTCTTTCAGTTTTTTAGCACTTTCTTATTTCTCCTTGGGACTGCAAGAATTTCTCTTAAACCTCACACATGCACACACAGACACCCCTCTCCCCTAGCAAAACTGCTTTTCCACAGGTTCCCAGTGCTTGTCCCTCACAGCTGGGGGTGCCTTGCTCGCCTGAGATACAGCCCAAGCCACGTTTCTGCAAACAAACAGAGCAAAAAAGGCACAGGTTTTGGGGGAGTTACTATATGGAGTTTAGGTTCATGCTCAGCTTTAGCATGTCTGTGTTTCTGTCTTCCTGCATTTCTATGGGGTTTTTTAAAGATTTTTTTCTTTTCCTCTCATCTCTCTGGTATCATACGCTCTCCATTAATTCATCTCTTTGTCTTCTAAGATATCTTCTTAGAGATAGATATCTCTAACCAGCTTTCATATCTATTGTGCTGCTCTTCCTCTCTTGCTTTAGCAGTGTAATTTCTCCTCATGTCAAGTAACTTTTGCCTTTTCATCCACCTTATTTTTCCTAGACTTGAGATTCTGCTCATACCAATATACAACTGTGTAACTATCCATCATCTTTAGTTAAGTGGTCTTGATTAATTCTCTGTGAGGAAATCAATTGTCTACACTGATCCTCCAGTACTAAGCTTCAGCTATTGCTTTTCTGCTCATGCCCATTGACACAACTATAGTACCTGTCCTAATAATACCTTTCCAACTGTTAACAATCACTTCTTTCCCCAAATACCAAGAGTAGATGAAAGTTGCCCTGTTCTCCTTCAGAAACATTTTTCAACAAATATTTCTCAACGTACTTCCTTTATTTAGTGTGCATAAATCCAAATAGGTAATGAGATCCCAGGGCACTGGCAATGAGAAAACATAGAAAAGACACAGAGGTACGTAGGGTGGTATATTTTTGCACTGTCTTTCACTTCAGGAGAAAAAAAGTCTGACTTGTAAAAAAATCCCATTCCCTCCTACACATTACAAATATTAAAATGGACTTTTTTCCCTGTGATTTCTTGCTGATCTGATCTAGAAAGTCAAAGGTGGTAGTGGTCAGATGCAGCTATGCTGGTTGAACTTTAGCAAAAAACTGGTGCAGCTTTTGATTTCACTATACTCAGTTTCGCAAAATAATCTTGGCCCCTCACATCCAGAAACATTAAAATTCATTGAGTTTAACTATTTTTTTATTAAAAATGGAAAAATGACACAATTTTAGCTTGTGATTAGGAAGAACTTGTTTATTTATAGACCCATTTGTTGCCTAAAAGCATTTCTTTTACATAATTGCTTCCTCAGACTGTTTGCTTATGTCGATCAGAAAACGTATTTTGGAAGATTAGGTCATTTGTACTTGTGCAAATCAGAGCAATAATTCAAATAAAGCGAGGTCAGTTTAAATGAATACCATATCTAGCACAGGGATAAACCCATTAAATTAAAATCACTGAACATAAGACTCTGTTGATCATGTACTTACAGTGGAAAATATCAAATGAAGATACTTTCTATTTACTAATTTATGTCAATGCCACAAAGGTGGGATGAAATTTCTCTTTAAAGCATAAAGGTGGTTAATACATATCAGAAGGTCAAATAGGAACTGATTTCCAGTTGGCAGTAAGTTAATGTTATTTCTACCAGTCATTGCAAATAGCTAATATTTGATATTTAAAATTAAAAAAACCTAAAGCCCCAAGAGTGGTAAACAACCAGAAAGCCAGCGAAAGGTTGATCTCGCTGTTACATTTTAAGAATCTGAAACAGAATAATTTCATTTATAGCATCTATTACTGGGTTTTTGAAACAGTGATAATTCTGTCCATAATATTGGAGTTGCCATCACTTGTGGACAAAAGCATAATTCCAGATGTACTCCTCAGGCCTAAAAACTTTACATGAGTGCTTAACCTCACACAGGAGATTAGTTCTACTGAATGCAAACCTGTAGTTCTCTTGTGCCCACAAAGTGAAACTGTTTTTATATTTCTAATAATCAGAATCTGTCAATAATCATTACACTGAATGAGTGATTTTCAGATTATTTGCAAAATGTTTGTGTTCAAAATTTAGGATGGGTGACTGAAATGGGAACTTACTCCATGAAATTATATCCATCCTCTGTGTTTCAGGAAAATACAGAAGTATATACTTCACCTAAAGAATGTATTCAAGGCTTTGCTGAATGAGGCCCCAGTGAATAGAGGGAAGCTGCCCCATGGTCATTTTGATACCTTCACCTCTGCTAAAACTGGAATATGTAAGAATTTTTCAATATGCACAGAAATGTTCCTGAACAGCTCTAGTCACTGACCAACAGGAAGCCCAGGAATGAGAACAAGCAGAACTGAGAACCAGCTTCATGAAGAGCCCCCAAAAAGGCTTCTCACTCCTTGAAACCATTGTGTGATGTAGGCACACGCTTGCACTTGGTAGGCCTGTCAGTACTTAAATCCTGGGCAATTCCATGAGATATGAGTTCCTCGGTCTCTTGGGTAATGGAAAGGAACAAATAAAGAAGGGCACAGATCAGGTTTCTGCTTCTGTTTGTAAGCTTCTTGTAAGTTTACCTTTTGTGTGCATTTATGTCTATATAGAAATACATATGCATGCAGAAAAGAAAGGTAGCCAGTGCACTGATGGAAAGTCCCTGTTGGTACCACAGCCCCAGGACATAAAATTCTTGTCCTGATAGAAGCCATGTTGTCAAAATTTAGTTGATCCATTTTTGATCCTCTTTTCTACACTCTCAGTGCTTGGAAAACACTTCCTGGCCTTTTGCACTGTAGGCTGGCCTTTGGCCCAAGCCCAGTGTCCAGCAGCCTGCTGCCCAGTGAGCCCCCTCATGAGGCAGCAGTTGACCACCCTGAGACCCGTACGTCACAGCGCCACTCCAGCCATTCTGATTGGCTGTGTGTGTACCCATCCCAATTCACCATGCATATAATTTTCTTTGTGATGTACTGGTTGTCATTTTGCACAAACCATCCTTCTACCCCTCCTGAGGCCCAGTAACACCCCACACTACTTAAGGAGATGGTAGTACTTCCAATGCCGAGAGATGTTTTGTCCACAGAGAGGCTGGGGTTTTCTACACTTGGTTCATCAAGAAGGGTTAAGTCATAATTTGTAAACAAAATTGAGTTTAAATAAATTTTTGTGATGCATTCTGCTTCAAGTATCCCCTAAAATGTATCACTTAAAGTTAGCTTTAGAAGAAAATGCTATTAAGAGGGCATGAGGTAAACTCATTTAGATGCTCAAATTGCATAACACAATGAATTAATATGGTAATGCATCTTCAGAGACCAGAAGTAGATAATAGAGGTGAACAGAGGTTTTTTAGCTTGGCTTCAGAAAGGCAAAAGTAATTTATCATTCTGTTTCAGTTTTGGAGGGTAGCATTTCTCATTTCTTCTGACTGTCTCTCTGAAATTCTCTTAGTTCCATTTTTTAAACATCCAGTTTCTGAGATTTTCCTTTTTTTTAAATTTCAGAGAGAGCTCCAGTTGAATTTATCCATACATAGTTTCCCCTGGAGAGACAGCAAGCACCAGACACTTTTAGTTTCAACCTTGTGCTTACAGGGGCTGCAACAACCTAGGACTTGCCTGTCTTGGACATGCAGCTCACTTCTCCAGCTCGCATAACAAGGTATGGAAAGGATAAAATAGTACATTTTCTATTTTTGGTCAGTTGTCAGGGTCAGGGAGAGACTGCAGCTATGATTGGTGGTCTATGAGTAACCCTACTCCTTTTCTATATGGCCACACAAATAAGCATTATGTCTTTATTACTTACATGCATTGTCTTATATGAGCCTATTTTTAATTAATAGAAAACACAGCCCTTTTGACCTTATCCACAGGAAATATTGCCTCATTTATGCTAGCCATAAATTAAGCTAATACAGCCTGAGTGTCCAACATATTTCTCTCAGATAACATTCACTCAAATATTAAACAGGGAGAGAAAAGAAAGGAAAACCTAAAACTTTGGCATCAAGATGGGCTCTGCAGTTGTTAAAAGTTGTATCAGAGTGAGAGACTTTATTGTGCCATAAGAGTTGTTGGAAGTATAGGAAAGTATCTGATACAATTGAAACAGAAGGAAATTTTAGCAATGCAAAATCTAGTTGCCCAGCCAGGAATGTCATGTGAAGCTCTATTGAGACAAACATCTTCAAAGGAATTCAGCAGAGAACAAAAACCTTTACAGGGAAGAATAAAAGATGCTGTACAAATATATAATAATTAACCATACTAATTTGGCTGTATAATTATAGTCTTTTTGTTTTTTTCTTTTGATTTTTTAACTTCAAGCAGTGCACAGCAGTAGCAATACAAAATATTTTACTTTGCGTTATGTGCATGCTCAACACTGGCAAACAGTAGATATCTCCTCACAAATGAGCTGTCACAAATTACTCCTTGTTTGGTGGCAACATCCTTGGCCTACATCACAGCTACAGGAAGCCTAATCAATTATGCTCCTAAAATGAAATAAGAGCTCTATGGTGCCAGGGGCATAGCTCATAAAATTAATTACAAAGCAAGTTTACATATTGAAGTACCAGTTTATGGAGGGACTAATAACTTTTGATGAAGACTTTGACAGGATATTACTCACAAGGATTATGAAAACACCAAAATCATTTGCAACTGGCTACTCAGACACTGGCTTGTGCCTCACAGCTGCACGTCCCAGCTGTCACCCAAGGTCTGCCCCTTCCCTTTGTCAAGTGCAGACAAAGACACCCAACAATATCACGATATCCTTACTCATGTGGAGAGCAGATAGCAGTCCCCTTCTCAGCTGCCCACATCCACCCAGACAATGTCTCATCTCTCTGCCTCTCCCTCCTACAATTCTCTGTTACATTCAGCAGATTATGGCAGTATGGGGCAAACGTTAACTAATTTATTTTAATTTTTTTTAAGACTGGGAAACCCCTGTGAAGAAAATGACCTGGGATATTATTAGTGGCTGCAGAGAGGACAAGGCTACAGAGTGAGCCCTGAGGTCTCAGGGAATCCAGCCAGGAGCAAGGCTTCACCACTACCTTGACCTCAGGGCACTTTCAAGGACTGATAATGGGAAATAGGGTTATTCAGGCGTTGGTGTTAGCTCAACTGTGGAGCATAAAAATGTAAAAGGTGAATGGTGACAGATGGCAGATCTTTGGGGGAAACAAGTAATTTTAGTGGTAAAAGCAAACAAAGCAAATTGTGGCATGGATTAATGTGAAGCCTTTCATGCAAAAATTGAAAACATGTTGCTAGTCAGCCCATTAAATGGGTGAGGAGGCAGGTAAGTTCTGGTATAGCCATTACACCACTGGCTGCACTAAGGCACCAAGAGGACAAGCACCCTGCCAATGTACTGCAGCCCTACACAATAATGCAGGAATGCCATGGCCAGCAGTGGGGTGCCAGCCAGTGTTTTTCACCAGCCCACTGAGTCACCTCTTGGTCTGGCGAAAGCTGTTTAATGAATTGCCTTTATGAAGCTTCAAGACATTGAGACTCACACAGGACATCAGATGATGAATAGCCTGCCTCAAAGATGCCATTCATAATCAAATTTTAAATGTAATTCAGCTGAATGGAATCATTGCTCTTCTGTGCATCATTTACAAGCCCGGATGCTGGTCTCTGAACTGGCACAGTACCTTCCCCTGAAAGACAAGCTGTGAGCTGTCCTGCATAGGAGCTCAGAAGAGAGCTGCACAGAGACATACAGATAAACTCTTCACAGAGGGAAATCAGATGTGTGAAACAAGGGTGTGAGTAGGTGTAAGCATATCTGTGTTTCAGCATCTTAACTTTTCTGTGCATTGACCAGTTTCAAGCAGGCATGATACAGAGGCAGCAATCTGAGAGATGCTGCCGTTTTCCAAATATTGAGTATGGGGAAAACAGGTTGCTGAGCATACAAGAAGGGGACCTTATCCATGACCTATCTGAGAAAATAAACTACACAAAGACCCAAGGACATTTGGTCAGAAAAGTTGAAAAGAAACTTTTGCAGCACCTTAAAGCAAATCTTTCAGTTTCCAAGCATAAAGTACAAGCGTGTTCTTTAAATTATCCTTACAGAGTTCCTTGTTATTTAGACTGGGCAAGAGATTTTTATTTAAATGGAGGTCTCCTCAGAAGTGCAAAGAGGCCTTTGGGGAGGTGCAGGGGAGGAAAAATGTAATTTTTCAGGCTCCAAGTGTTCTTTTGTGTTTTATAAACAGCTGAGTGACAGCCCAGTGATTAATAAGTTACATAAATAATTATAAGCGACATGTAGCTGAATCTAGTCCACATTCCAGACATGGTACATTAAATAAAGAGAATTCTGCTCTTCCCCCAGAAGAAAATTTATCTGGCAACAGCAGATAAATCAGAAATGATACTGTTAAAGTATATCCAGTTCTTTGGAGAGACGGCTCATCAAAACCAGAAGTTTTACTGCACTCACTTTCTCAAGCAAATTGTTTCATTTACTTCAGTCCTACCTTGTACTCATTCAGTATGAAAAATTACTTTCTTCCTTTATTCATCCTCTCTGGTTGAGCTTATTATTTACCCAGAAATGCCCCTGTGAAGTGGAGTTTTCTGCCAGTACAGCCGCATGCATAGGAAGGTAAATGCTAGTTTGCAGTACCAACACTGGAGCTCACAGGGAGGCTCATCGGATGTGTTTAATTGTCATGTTTTAGAGCACCATCAAGAAATTCAAGTTAAATTGGTCCTTCTCCCTTGGATTTGTTACTGAAAGCAATAAAAATTAAGACAGCGCCTGCCTATGTTTTCTGTTGCACAGACACATTTATAGCACATAGGGCTTGAGCAGTAACTTTGAAAGTTGTTACTGAGGTTTTTAGAGCATCTTTCTGTCTTCCCCAGCAAACCATAAAAGGATGTAATAGAAAAGAGTAGTCTGGCCCAGTACAGTGCCTTAAGGTTGGGAAACACCCTCGTTTGAAATCCAGCTGTGCCCCAAGGTCTCCTCGTTGGGTGGAGGGTAAGGATGTGAACTCCAATTAGAAAGTTGTATGATGGGAATGATTCCAGTGCTTAGAAAACAATTCAGAAGTATTTTGAAATTTGTCTAAGATTATTTAAAAGTACTAGCTAATGCTTGACACCTCTCTTGCCCCTCTCCCAACCCCCAACATTCTTTTTGTATGAGTTATTCTGGAGTGTATATATGACTGTGATCCTCAGACATCTCTCTCCCTGTTTGTGAGAGTTTCATACTTTCCCTGTAATTATGGGGAAGGAGAGTCACACAAAGACCTACTTTGCCAACTCTGTCTTTTTATAACATAACACTGAGTGGTTTTCTATATTTTAGAGTTCTAATGAGCTTGTGGAAATAATAAAAAAGAAGACTTCTGGTAACAAACACTGTTTTTTCACAAATTTCAGTAAAACACTGATCATCGGTATATCATCTTAGCAGGTAGTAGCCACATTTCCAAGAAATGCGATTACTTCAATAATGAAAGTGTATTTTTAATGGCTTAGAGTGTGAAATGAGGCATCATTTCCTAGATTCACAGATTTACGGCCAGAAGGGACTTGAAAGATCATCTGCTCCCAGTTCTCTTGTAAAAACACCACTATTTTTTTCATTGTTGTTCCTGAAGCAAATGCATTCCTTCCTGTGAAGCTAAGCACAGCTTTTTCCAAAGTGGATTTAGTTGTAGTTTAGTGACAGAACTTAAACTTTCTATATTTACATTAAATTGCATCTTCATGCAATTTTTCTTGCACTTAGGATAATTTACCATTTTAAAGGCAGCTGGCTGACAGCAAGAGAAACACTAAGAATTGACTCCTAAAACCATACATAGACCCTTATTTACATTAAATGTCAGTAAAGCAACCCCAGAACAGGAGTACTGCACTGTTACTTTCATGTTACCCCTCCTGGTCGGAACAGCAGTGATGCTGGTAGCATCATTAGCAGAGGCAGCCACCAGCTCTTTTAGCTCATCAGTTTTTCTGAGGATCAGCCAGGGTCTCTTTCTTTTTTTTTTTTATTTTTTTACTTAAGGTTTTCTCATGTAGGAAAGTTTCATCTTAAGAACTCCTGCCTGAAATCTGAAGAAGCAGAGAACTTGCCAGCACATCTTATTTTTGTGTTGCCTGTCCCTGCTCCAGGGTACAAGAATAGGCACTTACTCAGTCCTTGCTTTCCAAGCTGTGGCCATGGACAGGGAAACCCTGCTCACACCCATGAGATCTTCTATAGGAATATTGTCTTCCTGACTTTCTTTTCTAACTAACCTTGATCTCTTTTTTTCCCTAGTGTACATAAAGGCCTTCTGGCAGAAATGCCAGGTCTAATCTGCTGTTTATACTTCTGTAGTACATGCTAAGGACCCCTATTTTATCCTGCAAACTTTGCCCTGACACAGCATCAGCTTAATTCCCTCATTGAGGTCCTAGCCAAGCAAAACTCACCTTGTTTTCCTCTCTTGTTGTAATTCATTCAAAGCTCTTCCAAGTACATCCAAGATTTATTCTGTCATTTTAATCTGTTCTGGAGAAATAGATTATCCAAACAGATGCACACGTTATTTTTAGTTTCTGATTTGTAAGCTGCAGTAAAAGTGGAAAAAAATGCAATCTTCAGTAATAACTGAAATTTTCAGGGAAATTCTGATCCATCTCGGTGACTATATGAGAAATGCAATCAAACAAGGTAAGAGCTCAAAATATACTGGGGAGAGATGGGTGAGAGGGGAACATTTGCTTGTTTATTATGGCACAGAACTACTGTGCAAAACAACTGTCTGTCTTCTAAAGCTTTGAGTTCACTGCAAAAATAAAATCCTCCAGCAACCAATGGAGATGCTTTATAACCACATCAAGTGTCCTCTGACTCCTTATGTGCTGTTTTTGTGGCTAGCTTAAAAATGAACCCAAGGATGAATTTCAAATGTTTCTCTTTTATCTTATCATACTCCACATGACACTATTTTTCTATTAGAAGTAACTTTCAGGAGTAAACCTCAAAAGATAGCATGCTGAAGATCATGTGCAAATTATTATAACCACTTCAGTTGCATATTGCAATTTTCAAAGGTTTTAACTGTAGAGACAATGAATGGATCTCATAGAAAAGAAAACCATAGAAATAAATCAACCATCAGTAATGAAAAAAAGAGAATGATATAATTTCTACTTGTCAAGGTATAATGATGTCACCACCCATTTATCCTTTGCACTTAAAGGCTGAAGCTGTTCAACAAATCTCTCCTGAGCCACATACATCTGTTGCTTTAATGGTGGCTATAGAAAAGCTTTCTGATTAGTTAACACATCATTCATCAATTAGAACAGAAGGTAGAAGTTATTTCTCCCTACCCACAGTGCTTCATTAAAAAAATAACATTTAATGTAATGAATGACAGCAGAATCAAGAAATAAATAAGAGGAGAGATGGTGTCTTAGGAGGTCACTTTTTGAAGAATTACAACTTTTCCTAGAGCAAAGGAAAATGAGGAAATACAGGAAGAGCGGTCTTAACAGCTGCACAAATACAGACTTTTCTGTGGCTCAACACAGTGACTACTAGCACAATGAGACACATGCCATGTTACAAGCTACTTTACAAAAGAACTTCATAATAAAAGTGCACTGGTACTTACACCAAAGTTTGCATTGAGTCTTGTCCAAACTCACAATTTATCCCAAAACTTTTGCAAAGATGAATGAAGTATTTTAACCAATTCCAACGAGGAAGATGAGCAATTTGTCCAGGTTCCCATATGTATCTTTAGCTGAGAAATTTTGTTCTTATACAGTGCATATACTGAAAGATGTCTCTCCAAGTATATTAGCAAACAACTCCCTGGGTTTACAGATAGCATATTCACCTAAAGGTGGAAGACAAGGATCCTGTTTTCAACAATTCATTCAAAGAGAGCAGCATCAATTAAGGACACAATCATGAACCCCCTGTCCCCCAAATTGCCTACAGCCTTTTATCTCCATGCCTTAGCACTGCAGGCAGTGAAGGCTTTCCTTGAGGATGGGACTGTGACTGCCTTCAGGGAGAGAAGCAGATCTGAATCCAGAGTCCCCATTTTAGATGAGTGTTCTAACCACTAGGGTACTGGGCAGTCCGCATGAATAGAGCCCAAGGCTTCCTCTTACAAGGGCCACAAAACAAAACACTTCAATTTTACTAACTTGTTCTTTTTGCATCTAAGGTTGGACATTTTGTTTTAAATGAATCTATTACATTAGGGCAGAGGTTGAAGGAGGATATTTATTTTGCCATTTAAAGTAATAACAGTAACAGCTGATTCAATCCAAATTGAATTCTTCATTTGGTTTGTCCAGCAACCCAAAATATTAGGCTCAAGTGAGGTATTTGTTTGGAACAGGTGCTGCAATTACTAAATTAGCTGCCCTACGTATTGCATCAAACAGGGGATAGCTGCAGGCAGGCAGACGACAGGGGGCCTTGGAGTGATCAAAATGAACGTGTTTCACTTACCTGGAAATGGACCCAGAGTGGTGGCAGGGCCAGTGACAACACCCCATTTCAAGGGTAGTAATTCCCTGCAGAGGGATGGGAACATGCGCAACCCCAGCTGCTTCTCAAGGGGATCCCTCACTGCACCCTGAGCTGTTTGCATTGCTCCAGCTGCAGTTCCCCTTTTCCTGCAGAGGGCCCTGCTGGGAGCCATGTGCACTGATGACACACAATGTATTTTCGTACATTCTGGTCTCAGCTAGACCAGCTTTGCAGAGCACTGATTTCATCGTCTTTGTGACTGCTCATGGCTGTCCAGTCTGCAAGCCAGCTTTTCCTCTCTCACAGTGACACCAGTAGCATCAGTGTAAACCCTGAACTTACTTTGTTTCCCACTATAACTTCATCAGTAACAACTATTTCAGATGAGAGGAGAGCGATCAAACTGAAGACTGACCCCCACCACCTACTTAGTGGAAAAGATACAGGACTGGGGTCTGAGCAAGGGCACGATCAGCCCAGAGGCAATCTCCTTTTCAGTAACAGCAGTCATCATCTTTGGAACATGACACTCATCTGAGGACAGGAAACACTTTCAGGCTTTTGCCAGCATGCCTGTGACTGTCCACCCTATTACAATCTCTGCATCGGCTTTGCAGAGCTACAACAGCCTGTGTAAAGTACACAAAATCTGTGCACTCTGGCAGTAGATTTTCCACCACACCGTTGGGCGTACAATGGTGTAAATTGATGGGAAATTGGAGTTAGAGGCAGGACATCTATTTCAATTGAAATGCAGGAGGCAGCAGGCTTGATTTTCAGTTATTTTGAGCAACAGTCAGTAGAATCAAACCAAGAGAGATTTTGGCCATATCTTTTTTTTAGTCTCTTTTAGATAGAAAGCATGGTTTATGACCCAAGTACCAGTCATGCTGACTGTACAGGTGTCAGCACTCAAAACACTGTAATTGGTTCAGTCCAGGTTCAGTTTTGCCACCCTTAAGGGAGGCTTTGGGAGAAACACTTGGCACAGGTTGCCATGTATTTAGCTGTGCAACCACATTAGTCTGGTAGGGATGAGGTGGGGCAGGAGATGAGGTGACCCCATTCACTCTCCATCTCAGACTGTCATACAGGAAAGGTATTTCTTTAACAGAAGAAGCACAGCTGGATCCCTGCCTTCCTGCTCTGAAGGACTGTAGGAGGAGTGGGATCAATAGAGAGGATGTTTCTGGCACCATTTCCTGCATGGAGTGAGGAAGAGACAGATCTATGCCCTCACAAACAGTATCAGCAGAAATGAACAAAGCCATCAACCAGTCACTTCCCTGAGATTTGTGGTTTCAAGCAGTTGACAATGACAGCCAGTAAAACTGAAGAAATTTGATGAATCAAACAAGATGCTGTAAGTCTTCACCTCCGTTCCTCTGGAGTGAAAAAATTTCTCAGGAACATTCATGGTCACAGGAGATGGCCACAACCGCCTGTCTCTTCTGAAACATGCAGTGAAGTAAATCTTGCTCAGAATCATCTCATGCTCTCTGGTGTTATGGAATGCATTAATTAATTCCACATTAGCAAGGGGATGGATTTCCTTCCATTGTAGTCATATTCTTCCATCCATAATTTCTATTCTTTTGAAAGCTACTTTTAGAAAGCATTGTTTCCTATTGATCAGCTGGAATCCTCATTATGCCTGTGGGCTATGTATGCAGAGTGGACCGCACACAAATGCCATATTCTAATACTGATTGCTCTTGCTTTGCTCCCATTTGTTACCTATTGATTCTTGGGGCTTTGCTATGACCACGTGTGCAGATAGAGAACCCCCATGCCCCTAGTGAAATGACACAGGTTAAACTGTACAGTGTGTTTGTGCCTGGATGAACATTTGTGCAATCTGCGAATTTCAAGAGCCATGAGCACAAGCTCGCCTGTACAAAATACGCTTTAAGAGCTGACATTAAAGTTAATATGAAAGTTCAGAGGTGCAAAATAATTTAAATGCACAGAAGAGGTAGCAATAACGTTTCTAAACCAAGGCAGTGAATTATGTATATAAGAAATATTAAAAATGCAAAGCTGACTCTATTTGCATTTGGAATGCCCCCTAGCTGTTACCAAAGAGGAGGAAATTGCTTTATGCAGAATTCAAGGGCATACTACTTAGTGCTGTATTTAAGTCAAGGAGGAATATCACTCATTTTTATTCTACCACTTAACTTGGGCTTATGTAATCTGCCTGAAAGCCGAGTCAGTTGTCTTATTTTCTATCATGGAGAGAGAATATATAATTCAAGCATTAAACCTTTATATTCAGATGGTTCTGAGACCCCTCAGAACCACATTGCTGCATGTAAATCATGGGCTGTCATCAGTCCAAGACGATGGAAATATCAGTGCTTTTGGGTAGATTACTTTTGGGTAATCACAGGGCAAAATTAAACTTATTCACCAGTTAGGGAATATGTAGTTGATGTGAAACAACCAAATGAAGCCTGGTTTTCTTGCAGTGAGTGCACGTATCACTTCAGAGCATCAGGGTCTAAAACCACAAGCCTGGTTCATCTAAGTGGATTTAAACTTTGTCTGGGTGGAAATCTGTGATTGAAATTTGTCTTTCTTGGCATTCAGCTCCAAGAGCAGTGACTGTGGGCTGGGGATGAGCAAGTGACATGAACAAGTGCATGAGGAAATGCCACAAAAAGTGGTGAGGAGACAAAGGTCTTAAGCCACAGGGAGCACACAAAGACACTGACTGCTGAGGTTGAAACCCCTGTACTGCAATCACGAACAAGGATTTTTCTGCAGTCTTAACAGCAAGGGGAATTAATGTAGAAATAATTTTACAAACTAGTTGTTTCTGTCTGTCTCTGATCATATTGTGTCTTTTCCACTTCCATGTTTTCCACCATGAGCAGTAAAAATCAATCAAATTTTCACAAAGCTTTTATTTAACATCGGCTTGACTTCCAAGATCTGTTATATAAGTGGCAGGAAAATACGGCAAAACAGCTGCTTCCACCTATGACTTCATAAGGAGAATAAGCAGAGGGCCAAAATGGAGTTTACACCTCTATCTTCCATAAGTTTCTGCATGCTGACACAGAGAAAACTACTTTTTGTGTTCAGAAAGCCAGCATTACTGACCAAGCCCAGATTTAAAATGTCGGATCAAATTAATTGCAGTTCACTGTGTTAAACAAAAGGAAATGGTAGCAAGGACAGACATATGCAAGGGCAAGATATGTTTAAGTAGACAAGCAGAGTGCTAGTGCATCTGTTTGCTTCCATTTATATTATAGATCTACCATAATATTATCTTGTATTTTCAGCAGCCCTGATATTTAATGAAAAACCAAAATAAAAAACATTCAAAGTGTATCACATATCCCAGGAGTCTTCCCATCCCAACAGCTGCACAATACAGTATGAATACAAATTTTCCCGACTGCCACATCCTTACAATTAAAAGAAATGACCCTTTCCTCCTCAGCTCTCCCAAAACAGTCTCTCAGAGAACAGTACAGAGAGGGGCTATTCAAGCTCTGTGTTAAATCAGTGTTGCCTCTATCTTTATTGCTAAGCAAGGATTTAGGCTTGCTGGTGGTATTGAGAGAAAGATTTTATATACTGCTATCGGGATATTTTAGCTCACAATGGCAGTAAGTTGTCAAAACTGACGTCACTTGATGTCAGGAGAGACATCTAAAGTGTAATTCTGGAGTTCTTATGGGATTGACTGTTTTTCTAAATAGACCAGGTTTCTCCTGATATCTCAGAACTCAAAAGTTACTACATGATTATGGGGTTTTTTTAAACAAAGGGACAAAAAATGGCAGAAAAATTACAGCTAAAGCCAAGGAAAAGTATACTGGAGATTAAATTCAGATATGGCAGTAAGAAAATTCAATTAAAAAGACACTGATGTGGGTCTCTGAGGGTACCCCACTAAGGGGCAAAGCAGAGCTGAAAAAGTGACAAATCAGAGGTCATGTGTTGTATCACTTGTGTCAAAAGAAGCAAGAAAATAAATGAGACTTGCAAGAATAGACTGAAGCCATTAGAACAGAGATAACTGGGAAGGAAGGGTTGAGCACAGAGCTGCAGAGTGTCTGCAGAAAGAAATGAAGACTGGATTTGCCAGTCTTTGACAATTACTGTAGTAGAAGGTTTGTAGCAGAAATGGCCTTAGTCTGTGTTAGGGAGAAAACGAGGAGTGAGGGAATGACATTGTACAGGGGCAGTGCAGGATAGCAGGAATCGCTGCTCCAGAAAGCTGGTGTTACAGGACAGAGGTCTGAAGCCTGCTCTCTGCCAGACATCACTGCTTGGAAGAATTGGAGGTGATATCCATGGAGAAACCCAGAGGAAGAATATTGTTAATGCTTTGATCTGACATATTTTGTTTAATATTAAAGGGCAAACTTATGCTGACTGTTAAATCGATATCAAATCAAGACTGGAATCTGCTTTATGATCATGGACAGTGAACTCCTTACTGCTGGAGTCATAAATGATGTCACATTTCAGCAGTCCTGTGACTGCCAATATTCAGTCCAGAAATTCCCATTTTAATTAAAAACTTCAATCTGAAAGGCGAAGTGTCACTTGCTGACAGTGAGAAGTATTCCTTCCTGATTCTCGTGTGCTCTTGAGGCTCTGTGTGGAGCAGAAGATAGTTTACATCCTTCTCAGCACCATCCTGTCCCTCTGGCAAAGCCCTGTTTGAAGGCAAACCTGCAATTTACACTGTGAAAGCAAGTTTGATGAGAGAGCTGAGAAGAGCACAGGTCTTGAGCTGGCCTTTGGGGATGAAAGAACGTCACTACTTGTGCACAGCACAAACCCAAAGTACCCTGTGCACTTCAAACACAACTTCCCTGGGACTAGGAAGTCCCCTCTCTCATGTCCCTCCCCATACCACTGAGCAATGCAGCATGTGCTTTAAATCAGCAGTGCTTACTCTGGCGTTCCAATTAATTTTGTTTGGTGTGGGCTGGACCCAGAATTCTCAAAAGACAGGTGCATTTCACATCTGAGTCTTTGAATCAGATCCCAGAGGATTCATTCTATCAAGAATTTCATATCCTAGAATGACTGAAATCAACAGAGACCTTTGCCACTTTCTTATTTATGTTGCCCCACTTGGTGAATACCTGCCAATGACCAGGAAGGCTGCACTGCAAGGTCATTTTTTATACCTTTCAAAGTGAAGCATTATTTAGGCACGTGTCAAAAC
>VYZT01047531.1:759-13999 GCA_013400735.1 Pomatostomus ruficeps
TACTTTAAAATAGAGACAGTACATATAAGCCATAAATTTCTGATCTAAATACACAGACTCAGCCAGGGAAATTGATAGCCAGCATTAGGCAGAGGGACAAACTGTATCAACACAGAAGTCTCTTTTATTAAGACAAATCAATTGCTTCGAGGTGTTTCAACAAGTATAGTCCACTAGCATCAGAATGTAAACAGCAGAACAAAATAAGGTGAGACATCTGGTAAAGAACAACAGGACTGACTAAATAATCTTTGAGTATTGGAGAAATTCCTCTAAAAGCAAGTAGTGTCTGTTAATAAAGCAAAAAACCCTGGCAGCTTACTACCTCTACCATTTTCTTTTTTTGCAAGACTGTTTCCCAATGATTTATTTACACTGTTCCACAGGAAAAATAAAGTTGTTACGCTCACATAACCTTAATTTAATAACTTAATCATAATAATTACCAATAAAGTAATATATTTCTCCCAAAGTTGCGTCTTTTCATGCATATTGATTGGGTTATCCTCAGGCTATCATTATTTCATGCACCAAGGAAGGGTTTAGAAACATATGAAAAACTAGAGTTGTATCATGCATAAAGTGGAGCAGGTGAAGTATTTTTATATATATAATACACTCAATATATTTAACGCACACAATGACGAAATGTAAATGCACTAAGACCAAGCACAAGCAATACCTGCTTTTTTCCAAGCTGAATCTATTACAAGCAGAAGAATACCTCCTGACTGCAAATATTTTTATTTCTATGATGAGAACACTGAAAAACCAGATAGCTTTTTTAGAGACAGGTTTCTAGACACAGACTAATTCTTTCAAATACTGCTAACCAAAAATGTGATTTATCTTCAATAAGTACCTTATCAACAATAATTTTTAAAAATAGTAAACATTCCATAAAATTATTTGGCTAGAGGCTACAAGCCAGAAATGTAACCAGCATATACTACACAGCCATCAAAACACCAAACAAAAGATCTCATTTTACAGGGACACTTGTACTTATGAAAACTGGCAAGGTCTTTGCTTAGTCCAGTAAGCAAAACTCAAGCTTTCTGCAGACTGAGCACAGGTATTCTACAGAAGCTGATCTGGAATTATTCTTTTTCATAAATTGTTTAGGACAAGAAGATTTGTATTTTAGAAACTGAAATTTTTGAGGTAGAGAACTCTCTCAGATGCTTGTGTTTCACTATCCCCATACCAATACCATGATTTATTTCTTCATTTTAGAGCCTTGGTACCAATAAAGAAGTCTGATAACTGTCTTTGAAGAGACATTCACTAGACTGGTCATCTCAAATTTGTGTGATCACAAATTTGATCAGAACTCATTTCATTTTGGCCATATTTCCAGATTACTGTGTTAACAAAGCCGTACACTGCAAAGTCAGAACACAAAAAAACCAATACAGATTTCTTGGATGATTTTAAAATGAGGGTTCTATGGACGTTTACAAGCTATGTATAGAACAACTCTGATTCTCATGTAGAATTTGTCTATGTGGACTTTACCCACAAAGGAAAAAAAAAAGGGGGCTTTTTTTTAAATGAATTCTATTCATGAAAACTTTACTTTCTTGCAGCACCATGCATTATGCCTATTTAGTCAAATGCAAAAAACTGGGGGAAAAGCTAACAGATTTGTGAAGCACATAGAGGGAAGCAATCTAGAGCCTTTTTTGCAAGTTTTCAGACCTTTTATTGGTGTAAGATTTTCAGATTTAACTAGCGTGTTTACCGTCCTCCTGACTATTTGAAACTCCTGGTTTGAAACTCCATCCAAACTATTTAGAAATCATTCAGAAACTTACATTTATAATAAGCACAGATTCACATCGGGTAACTGGTACATTTGTTTCTTGGGGGAGGGCAGTGTTAGGGTTGGGGTGGCTTTCTTCCCTTTTAAAGGTAAACCTTGCAACACTGAATAGAAACGCAAGGAAATTTCACAGACTCCTTCTATTGCCTACATGTACAGTCTCAACTGCAATGCCTGTGTTTCACTGTTCCCAAGCAATACCATGATTTATTTCTTCATTTTAGAGCCTTTCCCTGTAGAAGGTAAACCTTACACTGTCTCTTATTTCCATTTAACAAGTACTTGTAGAAAAGCTTCTTTTTCTTCAGGCTACCATTGCTTCATAGATAAACATGGCTTAAATTTTTCTGATCACAGAGCCACATCTCCCACAGCTTAACATTTCAGTGCATAACTAAAATGCTTCAGTGAGACTACCAATTACTGCAGTTATGTTACTACCGCACAGAACTGCTCAACACCAAATGGAGCTCTGAGATTCCAGAAGCCATTTTTAGCCCAGGGCACCAGGCCAAAAATAACCTTTTCAGTTCTCTAGGAAGCCAAATGTACAAAGATATGAAAACTGGCAGAAAGAGTACAGCACTTCTTGCCAAAATACTGATTTTTTTTTAATTGTATAAAGTTACTACTCTTTCATATTACCTGATTCTTAACTGATTGCAAATCTATAGTGATCTTCTTTTAGCGACTGTTTCTGAGTTGTACTTGTGTGTCTCTGCCAGATGCTACTATAAAGTGAGTTTCTGCATTGTGTTAATACATTCAAAAACACTCTCAGGACTTAAGACCTTAATGGAACTTAAATCTTTACTGCTATCCCAACATCTTCCAGAAAAAAACTAATTCAAATGCCTCAACATCCATTCTTCAAGGTATCATACACTGACAGTTAAAAAAAATACAAAAAACAAATACCAGAGAACCCAAGTTGGATTCCTTTCACAGTTTTGTCTTTGATTTGTTCTGAGATCTGGATTAAGTAATTCAAAATTCCTGCTTCTCAGTTTTTCCAATCTATACAACCAGGGACAACCTGCATCATTACAGAACAGTGAAATAACACTCTGAGCAAAGTTTGCACACTAATTTCTTAAAGGAAACATAGAACAAGATCTATGCTAGGAACAATTAAAAGTAGAAATCTTAAAGTCATTATATTAATGATTTAAAGACTTAAGCTCTTAAAGTCATTACCTTAACAACCAATATAATTACATAAAAGGCTTTCAAATTACAAGAAATTTAAAAGACTACTTTCTCTACCCATAGAAGTTTCTGACTGGTTGGTTGAATGTCAAAGTCACACACAGCACACTTCAGCGTAGCAGCAATAGCTGCAATACCATGATACAGAAGTGTCTCATGGTCTACACCATGATAGTGTCTGTCTTATCTCTAAATTCCCTTACAAAAATGTTAGCAAACTGAAGCTACTGATTATTTTAAATAAGACCATATTTTCTTTCAAATCATAAGATCCACACCACTTGCATGAAAGATTTTTTGTGAAGAGTCTGCCAGATCATCTTCATGTTTTATAGTGAATTTGAGACAGCAAAGGGGAAAAAAATAGAGATGGCCAGCCTAAAGATGGAGACGAAACTTGCCAATTTTTTTAATGAAAAACAATTTTAGACTCTGCAGTCTCTTTTGTCCCCCCCACCCCAAATAAAACCTCAGAAAATAACATATAAAGTTACACATTGCCAAATTAACATAATAGTTTTCCATCAAATTTGGAAGTTCAGATAGTGAATGGAAACCTCCATTACAACACAGCTACAATTCGGTAAATCAGTCTTAATTTCTGCACATTGTGACTAAGAAACTACATCATCATGGTGATGCTGTATAGAAACCAGAAGGAACTGGTACTGATGGGTCTCAAAAAAGACAAAGTATGGAAACATTTCAGAGGGATGGCACAAGGATATTCTTGGCCACACATCTTCCTTCAAACACATTAGTAAGCAGGGGAAATAAAATACCACGTCTAGTAAACCTTGCAAGTGACAGGACATGTGTGAGTGAGGAAAAAACCAAGTCAGTAACACAAGGCAGTCTTAACCGCTGCTAAGTGGAACACAAGCAAGGAGTAGGCATTCAGCCAGACTGGAATCCAAACCTTGGAAAGGCGATCACAGGCAAAACTTACCAAGCAGGGAAACGGCCCTGCACAGAGTGGAAGGCAAAAGGACAGTTTGCTTGAACTGGGATGAACTCAAACAACAACAACAAAACAAGCAAACAAGAAGCCCTAGCAACACAACATAAAATGAGCATGGGAAACCCTGGGTAAGTCGTTCCCCTTGATCAATCACAGCTGTATTTAGTAACCAGGGCATCCTCATCCCGCCCCAACTGCTGAGAAAGCTCCTTTCAGCTTTGACCAGACACCCATTCCAGGAATCTTCTTAATTGTCTGCATTTTTTAATTACATAACATATGAATGACACTATGTTCTTCTTCCTTCTCCACTGAATAGACAGACAGCTTTGTTGTTAATACACTTGCCCTGCCTTAAAAAGACTGAATTGAATGATTTCAGCTAAGCCTCACTATTCTCAAAATACAGTAATGTAACAGCAGCAATGGTAATATAACCTCTGATTAAATTTTCTTTTCCTAGCCCATTTCTTGCCCATTTTAAAAAACTTTTCCATCAGTTTCAGTGATTTATCTTTGCACACACATTTTATGAACCTGTTTCTTTCTGTTCACCAAACAACAGATCCAGCTTCTTACTCACGCTTTTCTCTTCACCGTTCAATGTGGAGGGGGTTTTCCCCCATCTTATTTATTTTTAATTTTTACTTTTCCCGCTCTAATATAATGCTACAAAGGAGAGATCTCACTGCAAATAGCACAACCAAAGATGCAGACTTAAGATGCTAAATATCCTCACGTCTGTATACACACGATAAATTGAAGTGTCGTTTGCAGTTACTTTGCTACATTTGAAACATACTACTTTAGAATATAAACTAATATTATAGTAGTGTTCTAGTATTCTTTACTGTATAAAGAAATCAAGTCACACGCTATGTTTAAATATACTTCCAAGATGTAATTTGCTGAATTTTATTTCTTTAATTCAAAAACTTATTTGCCTTAAATCCTCCACACACATATTAATGATGCCAGCTTCTCCAGCAATGACACCTCCTACCAGAAAGAAGTATTTATCAGGCTACAATAGTAGAAAACACCTAGTTTATATACTTAAATCCAAAACCTAGAAATTAAATCTGTTACTAATCTAATATTTTAGAGCACTATGGTCCTGAAAGGAAATAAAAATATTACCATTACTGCACTCCACACCAAGGAATAAAATCATCCAGCTACAGAAAATCAACATAAAAACCTTATCCATTCAGCAGCACAGGTTACTGCTAACATGGTGCTCAGCTGTTTTGCCCTTGTTCTACTTCTCATAAAGATCAGTAACTCTACTCTGATATTCAAGATCTCCAGCTACTTCCAGTAATTTCTCTAACCATTCCTAGAAGAACTACCTCACATAATCATCATGAAATGATCAGTTAGCTTTTAACTAAGTTCACATAACTCAGCTGAATATTAAATGCTTCATGCAACTTTAAAAGTAAGTGCAAACATCAGGCTCCAAATTAAGTGCAAAACTAACCCTCACTTGGCTCTGGCAAGATCGTCTCACAAGTTTTGACTTTTTGTTTTTTCCTTTATGAATATTTCTCCTGCAGACTGGGATAGGAGGACAAAAGACTGTTACTGTTATTTCTATTTTTAAATAGTTAGGAGGTTCACAGGCATTAGGGTGTTCTGCACCATAGAAGGAAAGAAAAAATAAAAAGCTGGCCAGCAAGACACCCTTAGAGAAAGACACTGCAGAGAAAGCGTCAGAATTTCATAAATGAACTCCTCCCACAAAGACACATCCACGCACAAATTTAGCAGAAAGGATTTATTCCTCCAGAAGCTTAACTCCTCAGTACCTCTCCAAAGAATTACTCTGATGTGTGTATGACACCTGGCACAACATGGTCAGCAGAGAACAGTCAGAAGTCAAGAGACAACATCCATTTCCAGTGTTGACAGCGATCCGCTTGCTGAACACAGGGATAACATTTCTGGCTCTTTCAGTTTTACACATCGGAGAACAATAAATGGGTACACTTTCCATAATTCTGGTCTCAACAGAACAAGTTTAAGATATCTCTGGTTTGGGAAGTGCCACTTCAATTACTTAAATCATATTGATTTTAACTGTGAATTAGCAATCTAACCAGCTTGGGAATGTTCACAAACCTAGTAAATGCTTACTAACAGTCAGCAAGAACACAGCAGGCAGACTGATGAGCAGTCAGCCTCTGGCCTGGAGAAGTTACTCATCCTTCCTAGAATGGTCATTCTGATACAAAAAAACACCAGTCTCTCCGTCTTGGTTGGTCTTGTAACTCTGCAGGCAGCAAAATCACTGGGTTTTCCTTCTGCAGGTTAATGGATGCTAAGCTTCCCAAATTTAAATTCAACAGTTAATATTTTAAAGAATGAATTTGAAACTAGTATTTGTAGCATAAAGCCTGCAAATATCATGTATTTTGGAGCCAAACAATTTTCTCCATGTTTATCTAGTTTTCTATTTACAAAATTCTAATCATCATTATTAACATAACTGGCATTTTTCCTCAGTTTTACAGATTTCAGAGCATTATCCCAAGCCATTACATTCATTTCCCTTCTTTGACTTCATACATTTTCGTTCAATAGTTCATAAGTTTTCATTCTCTATAACACTTCTGTCTTTAATAGTATCTTCTTTTTATCTATTTTCTTGTTCAAACTTATATTGCATTGGTATTTGCCCTCTTCCTCGTCCAAGCCACAGCTCTACTGGGGAAATATACTTTGTCATAGCTGACTCTGCCCCAGCCTCTTCCCCTCACAAAAATATTCAGTGTTTTCAAAACTCTCTGTATAGTAACTGTGTTAAGATTCATAGAGTCTCTCCTGTTTAAGAGATGTCTAAACCAAGATGTCTTTTTTGCTGAAGACACAACAGAAACAGACCAGGGAAGGACTAAAAGGAGTCTCATAAAACAATATAGGGGTATTTGGCTTCTACCTCTCACCAGGCCGGTGATCACAGGCCAGGGGTTCTTCAAAACTGTTCATCTAGAAGCATTTGAAAAGGAACCTGTAGCACCATGACTGCCATAACAGCACTTCTGGAGCTCTGAGTCAGTCTTTTCCAGGCAGATTGGCCAAGGATGCACAAAGTGACAATATTTCTACAAAAGCATTCAGCTTTTATTCATTTACAAGCACAGCATGTCCAAACATGGCAATTCTAGGCAGAGCCATTTAAAAAACTGCCACCCTAAATGAGATGTTAGCTCTGGGGGTAAAGGTTCAATCACAGCAGAACCTACTCCTGCTGAAATTGAGGGGTTTCACTCTTCCTCCCACCCGATTGTTTACATGCTATCATCCTCCTACCTCTTAGCCCTTGCACTAGTTTTGAAGCCTCTCTACAAAGCAAGTCAAAAAGAAAAAACAAACAAACAAATACAAGGGAAAGACACACGCACAGAGTCAGTGGTAGAAAGCCATTAATCTGCCCAAGCCACATTCTGAAACAGTAACCAGGCAATTGTGTACTCATAATTTGGTCCATGCAACGAAGATACTCTGAGCTAATTCGCTTTATTTTGTGCTGAGGAGAGTCTAACAGCACCTGTAAAGTCACTGGCCACATTTCAGCTTTGGGCATAAATCTCCAGACAAAAGAGGTAACTTCCAAAAGCACAAGTGACTAGACTCCACAGCAAGAGAACTAATGGACTCTTTTCAATAGAAGTCAATAGCCTTGATGTTTATAAGATCCACAAGCAAGGACACAGTCAGGCTTCAGGAAGAAAAAGAAGGGCCAAGAGGGTTTAAATGGTATTCCGCAGTTATAAGTTGCTATGCACATCAGTGTTTTTAAAAGAACTCTTTTAGTTTGATAAAGTTCTTTCCCAAAGCATTGCTTGTGAGTCAAAAACAGAAGCTAGAATATGTTGGCACAGAGATGTCCAGACAGACCACATGATCAGGTGGCGTCAGAAACTGTTAAATGCATAATAATGTTACATATACTGCTGGATCCATAGTAATGAATATAAAATTGATTAATCTTCAATTTTTAGCCTTAAGAATTACATCTCCTAAGTTTTGGCTGCAGAGCAATATTCAATTAATTTGTGATAATAAGAAAACATTTATTCTCTCTCCCTGTCCTAATATACTTAAGATACTATTTGTGTAAAAAAAACAGTAAGTAAGGTTAGAAATCTTCAAGCAAACACAGGAATGCTGTAGGAAGGGACTGACTTTTGAACATGAAAAAGAAACAAAATTCTATTCTTTTTTTTAGCCTTATAAAGACATTATTTATTGATATGAGTTTAGATTAAATGGGCAAAATGAAAGGCTCTCAGCTTCATCCAAAAAAACCCCACAATTTAATCAAAATATGAATTCAAAATGATGAACTATTCAAAGTAGTTATCAGAGAGGTTTCTTAAAAGGAGAGGGGTATATCAAATACCTTTTTCTCTAGTGGCCAAATAACAACAAAATTCTAAACAAGAGTCCAATTGGTAGTCACATTTGATCTATGAAAGTGTGCAGTAGCACAGACAAACCAGTCTGTATGTGTGACATCCTGTCCAGTACAACCTGCACTTAGAATAGGTGGAACCAACTGCACGTCTACTGCTGTAATTAGGAGAATTCTCAGAGTGGAGGAAGAATTACATTAATAAAGCAGGTGGAGAAGATAAGTGAGAATAAATTATGGCAATGTAATGCACATAGAATCACAGAATGGTCTAGGTTGGATGGAACCTTTAAATTGCAAGAAGCAGCAACATCTTTGACTACATAAGACTGCTCTGAGTCTCATCCACAGAATATTTTTTTTTTTTAAACAGGAGAAACAGGAAATACTCCTGCTGTTGTTGTTGTTATTAGCAAAGAGGAATAAAGGAACATATTTCACCCAAACCAGCATCAATACTCACAGTGATACTGTGATTTTTCAACTACCTTGAAAACAAATCCATAGCTAAGTAGTCTAAACAACTATTTCAAAGATGCTGCCAGGCAAAGGTGTCTTCAACACAGCATTGTCTGGCAAGCACAGCCCACTTTGAAGGACTTTTTAAAACAGCAGGTAGGAGCTCTTTTGTCAAGAGAGAATAAAAAATAAATACATATTCCTTCCGAAATTTCATACTGTCCAAATTGGCGATCAAATACTTCAATTTTTAATTATTTTCTAATAATCTAGCATCTAGTTTAAATAATTTGTTTTCGTCTCTGCCAGGTCCCTACGAGCAGCAGCAAGTAATCCCTCCTCATGTGCCTAACTCACCTAACAGAAATGGATGAAGCAGGTATTCACCAGAGAAGGTTTAGAGGATCTGTCTTCAGAAGTACAATCAAAGCCTACAGAAACAGGTTGAAGCAATACAGCAGGCAGCCATGGTTACATCTTTGGGGCCTTTTCTTCCTCTTTTATAAAGGAACATGCTTCCAGCATTCCCAGTGGTTTGGAGGAATATAATTGCATGCTATTACTTAAGAACTATGTGATTACTGTGTCACTGCCTTCTGCATAACCCAGCCTGTAATAAAAGTGATAAGAATAGCATTTATTATTTTTGAAATGGTTTTTGCATTGCATCCACACTGATGTGGTTTAAAATGTCTGACTGAACTCAAGACACTTTACATAGAGGTTTTATTTTCTGCTAACAGTACTGAACACCACAAAAACGCCATTCTGTGTGCAGAGATACTGCCCGAAAGTTTCATCTGACCAGGTCACTCAGCACTTGAACAGAACTCTCAAAGACTGAGGAAGAAATGTTCTATCACGTTTCTATAAACAAGATGTATTTAATGCAAATAAAAGTCGTAGAAGAAAAAGTGGAACAAAAGGCTGCAGGAATAGAAAGTGACAAGTACAGTTCAGCCTCTCTAGTTACTACAGAATGTAACTGCAGTAAGAACTAGAAAAATCAAACTATCCCATCGCAGCTGCTGAAGGAAACAAGTCACATCCCTTTTGTATGTGCATTGATTGCTGTATGAAATCTGACTTCTAACTTCAGGGAAAAAAATAAATGCACAAACAGAGAACTTAAAGCTGAACACTCTTTTCTTCCTCTAAGAAAGACTTACAAAAAGCACTCAGAACCTCTCTAGAAAACAGGCTTGATAATATTTTATTTAAGAGTAGCTGTAGACCATCACTTTCTGAATCAAAAAATATTTTCAGTCTCCAATATTAAAACACTGACAAGATGCAGACATGGTTTCAGGTTTCTGGAAATTCCCTGTTTCTCAGACCTCTAAACTCAAACCCCCCTAGTCTTCTCTACATCAAGGAGTATCTTCGCTTTTCAGTGAGACTGGCAATCCCCTCCCTCCCCCAAAAAAGTGAAAGACTACCTCTACCCCAAAACCCAAAATTTCAGGGCTTCAGAGATATATCAGCACATCAGATGCAAAACTGTAAGTCACTCATTTCAAGGATATATTCCAGTTAGTACAAGGAAGTTTTATACTATGAACATTTATGGAGAGGGAGCAGGAGAAAAAATTCCCATCAAGAGTTTGCCCCAAGAGCTTCAGAAACCTGGCCTGAAGACAAACATCTCTTCTGTTTATATATTTTAATTACGTAATGTAACAAGTGAAAAGAAACATGGACTTTTTTGAAATATATCAACACAGGACTTAACTCTCAAGGCAGTTCCCATTCAACAGTTACAACAACCTGTTACAAACAAAACTATAAAGCAACCATAGATTAACAGTGTTCTTCTAAAATGCGACAATAAAAGGGCTGCTGTTGTCACAAGATTAAGACGGGGTTGATCTACACTGCTGTTTATAACAAACAAAAAGAGAATGAACACAAAATTCTGCATTCAATTTCATATTGAACGTTTTCCATGTAAACTCTGCAAGAAGCACAACAATGCTTGAAGATAAAGACTACTTTTTTCCTAGAAAAATCAGTAGAAAAAGCAAGCATGTAACAAGCAGGTGCTACCTATACATACTACACACAGCTCATGCCTGTACAGCACATACTTACACAATACACAACTACTAACATGCAATCACTACCAATCAAACAATTTTCTTCCCAGTAAAAATCTCCTCAGTATATAATGTGGTTTTCTAGCAGTTTGGTTCAATATTAGGTCAAACTAAACAAGTTAAGTTTCTGGATTTTCCAACTATTTATCCTGTATTGCAGCATGTCTGCTAGACTTCAACTTTAAAAAAGAAATGAAACAGAAAATACCTTGCTTGGGATGACAAGCTGAAAGTCATTCTTCTAACCAGACAAAGTTCCCCTACCATGCCTATCCCTTTCACATCTGCTACTGACTCAGCTAATGGTTAGCATGGTAATTCATGCTATCAATTCACAGTAGTTTCATTCATCAAGCTTCCTCCATATCTTTTTTTATTGATATGATGATATAGGTGCTCACACAGACCAATGTGATATCCACTCAGCAACACCATCAAGTAACAAAGCTAAACAACAACAATAACACATGACACCTACCACACATCTGAGGCATTAACTCCGGGACAGAGACAATAAGCAGTCAACACACGTGTCTCCACATACAGGAAGGCATAAATGCCCTCATGTGCAGGAGTAGTTGAGAATTTAGATTCATGTTATCACACGTTCGCATGCAGGTATAGCGCCTGCTGTTTTGTGGGACAAGAACAAGTGACTACACGTCTCCTGCTCTGCTGCTACAACACAACTATCTCCAGCAGGCAAATGGGGACACAAGGGCATGCAGAGGCCGAACACGGAGGACCTTAGCAATACACCAATATAGTCTTCTAATGCAGGTTTGCACTGTTCTACCTAGTGACACCATGTAAAGAAGGGATTAGGCTCCATCACCTGGGATAAACAGGGGACGGAAAACTGATATGACCCTTTGAGGTGGGTCTGCCTCCTTAGGTGAGAAAGAAGTGTGCCTTTTTCATGTTGGAAGAAAGGTGTGAGGGGAAGTTAACACAGACTGAAAACACCTCTCCTCACCACTCCTGCCTGCAGGGTTGTCAGGCCTGTCCTCTCTGCACATTTATGTAATGACAGTGTCCCCCACTGTAGAATACATACAGTGCCTGTAAAGACAGGGATTTCTCTCCACGTTTGCCCTGGAAAATAGCATTGCACAGAGCTGGCACTTGTGGCTACATGACAGTAAGGACACTAGGGGGGATGTCAACCCCATTGTTGAACAAGCGGCATTTGTGAGAGGTAGCATGCTCCCTGGGGCAGCTGCACAGCAAACGTCTTCCTATGGACATGCAAATAGGTGACATGTTCAGAGGCACACGAGTATCTCAATGTGGTTACACACGGACTTGCATCCCCTCCGTGCCAGGTGGGTTCACCCGCGAGCAGCAGGACAGAAGGAGCAGGTATCCACCCCGGCAGTGCGCGTGCATTCCTCCCGCGGCTGAATCAAAGGTGGGCTGGCTGCCACCGCAGACCTCAGCAGTCAGCGAAGGGTGGCACAGAGACGCACATTCCCCACAGGGAGAAGAGGACAGGTGCGAGCAAGAATTCTCCGCACATTCCCCCAGAGTGCCACGGGAGAGGCAGCTCTGCCTCACCAAACGCCGAGCGGGGGGATGGAGGGGAGCGTGCACAGATCCAGCCATATGGAAGCAAACACCTACCTCATACACCAAGGCGGGGGGAATAAAGAAAGCACCGGGTCCACGGAGAGATGGGGGTGGGCTCGGTTTCCGTGTGGGGACGGGCCCGGGGGAAGGCGAACGAAAGGGTGGGGAGTGGGTGTTCGCCTCAAGGGGAGGTTGGGGCGAACCGATGTGCCCGAGGGGGCGAGGAAGGGGTCCCGGGCGGTTCAACAAACCCACGTTCCCCGCTCCCCGTCCGCCCCCTCCCTGCGCGCCCCCGGCCGCTCGCCCGGGCTCACCTGCCCGCACCGTGTCGGAGAGGTCGTGGCTGAGGGCGGCGGCGCTGCGCGGGAACTCCTTCAGCTTCCTGCCGCTCAGGTTGAGCCCCCCGGAGTGTGCCGCCTCCTCCAGCGCCCGCTCCAGACCGCGGTTCAGCGGCGCCTGCAGACCCAGAGCCCCGCTACCGCCGCCGCCGCCGCCGCCGCCCACCCCGGCCGCCGCCGCCAGAGCAGCGGACGGGAAGGGCTGCGACTCGCCTCCCAGCGTCGCCATCTTTCCCTCGCCGCTGGGGGTTACCCGAGAGGGCCGCCGGACCTTCCTCCCTCCCTCCCTTCTTCTCTCCCTGCTTCCTCCTCCTCCTCCTCCTCCTCCCGCTCGCGGCGGCGGCGGCGCGGGCAGGGGGCGGA
>VYZT01047531.1:14024-40012 GCA_013400735.1 Pomatostomus ruficeps
GTAAAGCCAGCCCGGGAGGCCTGCCCGCCGCCTGCTGGGGCCCGTGCTGCCGGCGTCCGGCGGAGCTGTCCCCCAGCAGGGCTCCGGGGCTGGCTGGCTGGCTGGGTGGCGGGGCAGTGTGAGCCTGTGGCTGTGCCCGCAGCCCCGCGTGCGGGCTCGGCTTTCCTCCTTGGGAAGTTAAAAGCTGCGGCGGCTGTTGCCACCGAGCGAGGCCCTGGGGAGCATCTGCCCTGCAGAAGCGCTTTCTGCGCCGTGCTTCTCCCGCAGGGGCCCGTTCGCGCCTCTCTGTGGCTCCTGGGCACAGCCTGCCCAAGAGACCCTCGAAGGTGTGATTTGCAGTGACAAACCAAGCATAAGAACCACCATCCGTTCAGTTCCCGATGGGATAACCTTTCGGAGCAGGTGAAGGTGCTGGGTTTGGTTTATTTCCCCCTTCCTCGCTGCAGCTTGGCAAAGCTGAGCCCAGGAGATGGAGAGGAGCGAGGCCGAGTGTTCCCACAGGGTTTACAGAGTTCAAAGCTAAAACAGGACTTGTACGTCATCACCCCTGACCCGTGCTTTACAGCAGACCATTACATTTCACTCAGTTACCATGAGTTGTGATCAGTGGTTGACATTAAACCAAAGCCTTCCCAGCTCCAGGAAGTTCAACCGCTGCGTGCTACAGGGACAAGGAAGACCTGACTGCCACAAGGAAATAACCCCAAGTTTCTGAACAACGGGAGACAACATAGCAAGTCTAACAGTCACAACCAGAAACAGCACTGGGGGAAAAAGATGTTAAAATGGGAGGAAGGATGTTAGACGTGGACCTTTTCATATAAAAATACCATAGCATCCATTAAAAATTTGTTCTTTATAATTAAGGTTGGTTCTCAGTATCAGCATTTTTAATTTAAGTTTTATATGCATTGTATCACTGCAAAAGTGACAGCAAGCAGCATAGCAGTGTTTTTAAAGAGATGCCTTACATTAAGGAAAGAGCTGTAAGGTAGATGGGTAGGAGGGGGTTATTTTATTGTCAGTACATTTATACTACACCTAAAATATACTACACCCCAAGCTTAATTTCCAGTGCAAATTCCCCTCATATCTACTATTGCCAGTTCCTCATGTTTGATGCAAAGATCTTAGTTTTTGGCATGACTAATTCAGTGTACTACCAGTTAAAGAAAATTTTGGATGCACCAGAGAGCAACTCTTGACAGCATTCCTTGGAACAGCTCTTAGCCGAAGTTAACCAACAGTTACCACAACATTTGTGCCCAGATATCACATTACTTTTGACAAAGCTTGCTGGTGGGTTATTAAGATCATATTACCCACAAATTTCCACTAGTCACAGCATGTTTTGGTTTTGTTAAAATGCTTAATTCCAGCTTGCGTGCAATCTTCGCATTGCTGCTGGAAAGCATAAAGAAACAGATAAATAGCTACATCTTCTCAGCAATTCAAAGAAAAGTGTTGATAAACAGTAAGTAATAAAAACATTATACCATTCACGTTGAGTAAACTGTGAATAAGAAGAACTAACTGCTAGGCTCCCCCTATATTTTTAAATGCAATTTCTTAAATGCAAGTTTAATGAACTAAGTACTATATTCTTATTCACTTAGAGAAATATGAAATACTGTAGGTTTTATAACTCAGTAAATGACTTTGCATGGGCAATTTCCTGTGTATTAAATTACCCAACATCGTGGAATTTTATTTGGAAATTTTAAATATAGAACTAAACATTCAGGCAGCATAGATGAAAAATTCCTCTTCCAGCATCAGTTCTTTACGGTTAGGTAGCAGATCTGTCTTCTGGTGAGGTTTGGGAAGTTTTTTCACCAGTGGAACACCATGTACCTTCTTTCCCCACTTCTGGCAATACAAAATTATTTCTAATGCTAATTTTGATAAAAAAAAAAGAAGTTTTTATTTTTCTCTTCATTGACCTCACACTATAACACAAATACTGGGAATTGATTCACAGCATCTTGCTGAAGGGAGATTAGCAGCAATACCTTTCTCAGCCTTATTTGAAGGACAACTCATCCTCCTTTGCAGGAGATATCCAAAGCCCAGAGGAGACACCAGGTTACCCTGCTTGCAGGCAGAGACCATGTGCCCAGCTTGGCTGCCCTGTTGGGCTCACATGAAGGACCTGGGGCTATGAAAGGCGGACAAGTCAGCACAGCCTTCCTTCTTAAGATATGCAACAACAGGACAGCTAGGATTACAGAAAGGCTGGGACTACGCAGGCACTTGGTCTAGCAAGGGTTAAAGATGTAGGTTTTACTTTATAGCAGTGCAAGCGCACACACCAATAATCAGGGATCAAGTCTAATTTAAACTGTATTTTTATCTGAGCAGCTGAGGTGCAATGCAGGCGCAACCTGTGCTTGTCAGATACTGAGTTGAAACTAATGGTAGTAACACTATGGAAACTGTCCATGTTACCAAGATTGTAGAAAGAAAAATACCCTGCGTACCACTGAGGCTGTACCTTCACTTTCTCTCCTCTCTGCCTGAGCACTGCACCAGATCTTACTCCATTCCTATAGATACAAAGGATTAGAAACTGGAAGCACTACAGAAAGCAAAAAGATCAATCACACCAGCACCAGTTTCCAATCTAGGCAGATGCATATAGAAGGTCACACTCCATATATTGACTTTGGCTGGATCACTACGTGGACACATCCTGACACAGCAGCTAAACTAAGCTAGTGGCAAGCTGTCACTGTAAGCAGCCCTTCCATTCCTTGACCCCACCTGTTCCTGTGTGACAGTATTTGCATTTGACTCTTCAGTAAGACCTAGAACAGCTTAAAAGTTAACTCTAGGAGGAAAACAGTGGATACTCTTCAGCAAGCAGATAAGAGTGTAGCAGAGGAGAGAAGAATGCAGAAGGAAGTCTTATGGATGGTATCAGAAGAGAAGTGACTGTTCTGCCAGTTGGGTCACGCATAATGGTTGTGACAAGGAAACTCGTATCAGAGATATACAGAAAGTACCACAGCTAAGGGAGACACGAGCCTTAGAGTTTTAAAGTGAATTTTATTACTCTACATAGGCAGAAAAAAGGCAAATGGCAAGGCCCATGTGGCTTGTGAAGATCAGAGCTGGGAGTATGCTTATGTGCAGGGAGTTGGTCCCTCACAAGGTAGCATGAGACCTCAGCATACATACCTGTCCTGTGCTAGACAGGGACTTTCGCAACATGGAGCAGGAGAGCCTCACTTTACTTCAGCATAAAGACATTCACCTCATGCTCTAAGATAATGCTGAAGAAGGAATTGCATGAAGTAGCTCTGACACAGTCAGGGTACACTAAGGCTTTTTTGATGTAAATATCGCAAGTGGACAAGCTGTCTGGGCTGGAGACAGAAACAACACATGCATTAAGAAAAATGTCACATGGAGAGTACGTGTCACTCAGCCTTCAAGGCTGCCTCTGTTTGGTGCCACACAAAACAGCAGCTACAACTCAGGACACATTATACATCCTTGGTAGCATGACCATAACAGCACCAGGACAAAGAAAATTGCTAGAGGATTCTCAAGAAAAAAAAAGTATGCAGACTGAAGCATCAGGTGGCACAGAATGAAAGATGCTCCTTTCAATTAGAGCACAGACTCCCTACCCTGCTCACAGCATTCCTGGGACGAGCAGTTCATAGCAGACACACCAGAAGGATGAGTAGCCCACACAGAGCAGACACATCAGGAGAATGAGTAGCCTACGCAGAACAGACAATGCGCTGCAGCTTCCTTGCAGCAAAGCTGGTGAAAGGAGTTTGAAAGGCAAGGAAGCTATATCAGGAAATAGCTCAGAAAAATCCATCTACAGAACACCTACCTCAGAATACTCAGGAAAGAAAAAAAAAAAGCATGAGGGGAAGAAGAGAACAATTAACTGATAGAAGACAAGACATCAGGGGAAGCTTATATATTAAGCAGGAGATCAGAAAGTAAGTAAGCAGCATAATCACTGTTCAGAAGACAAACATAGATTCAAGCAAGCTCACTATATAAGGGAATAGAGTTATTTATTGCTACAGAAAACGAAGCACTTCTTGGTCCCTGTCACTGATTGTGACAAGCATTGGGAGCTCAGGAAAGCGTCTCCCTCAATGTGTCCTGAGATCTAGCAGGTGGGAAGACTCAAAACACACACTGGAGTGCTCAGTAGTGGGACTCAATTGCCACAGGATCGCTCTCAAACACCACCACAGACACCGGGCATGTTGGCAAGGTTCACTGCCACTGTCATGGTAGTGATGCTCTGTACAGACACTGATGCCACAGGATAGAAGCTGCAAGAGGTCATGACCACAAGCTCAGCTCTCAGCTAACAGGTCATGAAAATAGACCTAAATGTAAGCTAAACCCAAAATGAAACTTAGTATCACTGAAACACTGGAAATGACTGAAGAGTTAAAGGCAATGCATTTGCTTGTCCATACTTGAAATACTAATCTAGTTCATATTATTAGTTGTAAACTGGCAGAGTTTCTTCTAAGTTTTTCAGACAACCTTGAAATATGCAAGGTGATAGGGTGATAACTATAGCCATTCTTACTTTGCATCAGCTTCAGCAGTGGTTCACAGGATGGTAACTGTGATGGGAGCCTTGCTCTTGAAACAGGAAGAGCTGATAGGTGTTTGAATGATGGAGGGTAAAAAAAGACCTACCTAAGCTGGGAAAGGATTGTCTTCCAGGAGTTTGCCTTTGTGAAAATTTGAAAGAGCACTGGTAGGGGAAGGAGCCATCAGTGTAAGATATAACCTGTTTTCTAACAAAAATAGAGAAAACAATTGGTTATTGTCAATAGCAATGAGACAACATCTGTGGAGAGACATTGCTGGCAGCCTCACAATGCCTCCAGTGTATGCTGTTGAAATACTAGAGTTTATATGTCTGTTGCAAAAAAACTACGCAAACCTGATTTCCTACCCACATTAGGCTATTAGCACAGACACATGAAATGAAAACAGAAATAGAGTCCTCAGTCTATTGCAAAATTCAGAAAATGCAGGGAGATAGAAGACATCAGCCAACCAGCTGAATTCAGGTTTCTAGGTAGAGCACATAAGACAAAGACTTTGTATGACCCATGTTAATGATTATGGGAAAGACAGCAGGTAGAATGCTTCATATCCCTTTAAAGAACAACAAAAACACTGGGATCAAAGAGGACTACTGCCGGTAAACAGTTGTGATTTAGAAGGGGAAAGTGAAGGCCTAAAGGCCAAAAGCAGCAGTAGAAATAAAAAACCAGCCCTACCTAAATGCAAGCCCAAATATATTCCCTGCAAACCACACACACCATCTCCCTGGTACAAACAAGTTCTTGAGACACCTGGGAACTCAGTAAGAGCTGTGAACAAATACAAACCTGGTGGTTGCGAACCACTCAGTTGACTTAAGTTGTTTAGGGCAAGTTTCTCTTATTTTTATTACAGATGTGCAAGAAGACAATTACTGGCCAGAATCTCTTGCATGATGAGAATCAAATAATATTTCATACATACACGTCTGCATGTTTGGTGACTGAGTGCACACCATGAAGTAAGAGACATAATATCAAGGATCATGATGGAAATAATAGATTCCTCTTGGGAAGAAATAGTATGCAGTGTTGCTAGTAAGGCTGACTGCAATAGAGATCAAAAATGGTTCACGGGGGTAAGTCCAGGATCTTGCAGTGTTGGGCACACAGCAGTCCTCCCTTTACCTCCTCCTCTCTTTCCAGATGCACACTGCTGGACTGGGCAATGCACAGCCAGCAGAATAGCTTTCCTTCTCACTGGCAGGTGGAGTTACAGCCTGCTCTCGGACACAGAAAAATAAAGGCAATCCTGTTAGCTGCTGACTTTCATAACCTGCATGTAGTGAAGGCCAGGAAAGTACCCAGCTATGAGTGGTGCTCTGGCAGATTTCTCCCAATGGTTTGGCTCCTGGGAGACGCCAGAAGATCCTCCCATGCTGCGGGAGCTGATGGCAGTGAAGGGTGCTCACCTTCATGCAGAATCTCTTTGTAAGGGCACACATCCTTACACTCTTAATGTGCACCCATTTAAGGACAACTACATGAACATCCTTTTCTGCTCTCTCCCAGTTTTGTTTGAGCCATCTCCCTTACCTTCAAATGCCTTCAAGTGCTTACTTAGATGTCTTAATGTCTCACACTCTATTTTTGACAATAGGAGCTGAACATTGAAACAGCAGAGATAAGTGATGTGTATATAGAGAGAAGGGGAAGGAAAAGCAATTCTTCCCCATCCTTCCACCTGTGATTTGTACATGTCTGTTAATATGTAAAACACAGAGCAGCCTGTACAGCCTACATTACATGTAGCGCGTAGAGTAGGGATGTTTTTTCCATGTGTTGCCTATGGCACTGAAAACACTGCTATTACTACAACACCCAAGCAATAATGCAAATTACTCGTCCTGAGTGTTTCTAATAAATGAAAGAGAAACACCAGAAGTCCCTGAAAAAAGCCTTTCAGGGATCTTGCTGCCTTTCCCTGAATTCACCTGGGCATATATTTGGGCAAGGGTATATCCTTTATCTGATTCATGGGAGCCTAGAGAGCTGTTTAGAGAGAATGAAAATAGCTAACAAAGTGAAACAAATGTTCTTAGTACTCTGAAGAAAAATAATAGTAAGAAGGAAAGCGCTGATCAGGGAAGCCTTTCCATGGCAGGAAGGGATAGGGGATACACATTATTTTTACAGAAATAAGTGGAAATAGAAACTAGATGTTGAGACCAGTGCTTTACTGTTTGGTTGGTTGGTTGGCTGGTTGTTTTTCATGAAAAACATTCTGAATTCTCCATCCTTGCAAAGAAACAATTGATTTTTCCATGATACTTAGCTGGGAAATTATTAGAATGATTGCTACTATAATGCTTCTATATTGTAAAAGCTTTTACAATGCTACTGTAGTATCTTGTGCTCCAGTGAGATACCACTCTCTGTAATTACAGTCCACAAAAATGATGCATGTTTCATAAACCATTTCAGAAGTTTAATTCTGAACTTATAAATTGCCTTTCTTCTTGTACATACAACACAGCTCAAGTTCACACAAACCAGCAGCAAGCTCCTCACACCTTTCATCTATGGCCCCTTCCTTGTCCTTCAGGCCAGTGAGTCCTTTTGCAGCAGCATCTCTTACAGGACAAGTCACAGCTCTTACAGGACAAGCATCTCTTACAGGACAAGTCAAGCACTGCCCGCCAGCACTGGAACGTGGGGAGCTTTTGGTCCAGTCTTTGAGCGAGTTTTCCTTGCTCAGGGCAAACTTTTAAATGCCTGCAGGACCTCCTCAGACTGCCTCTGTGTGGATGATTATGCCAAGTGTGCCTAATTTTGGACACTGCAGTTTGTTAAAACTACGATTCAGGATGCTCACATTCCCATGAAACTTATAAAATGTCTTTCCTGAGCTCTGTTGGAGGTCCATATCCTAGGCACTTATTCACAGCAACACTGCATCTTTCATTCACAGACAGCGTCTCAAAATTACCTGACTTTTGTCAGGTCATGGGTATTTAACCAGAGAAGCGAAGAAGACTGATTTCAAGACAAGCAGATATTTAAAGCCTAATTACCAGGTGCGCAACATATCTACAATAAAACCTCCAAAAATTGGCCAGCGCTCCTGTTTTTAACAGAACACCACCCAGTATTAAGTCAAAAGCCTTAATAAATCTAAATGTATTGCAGTACTTTTATCAGCTAACTATATAAATTCCTCAAGCATGAAATCAGGCTTGTTTTACAGTAACTCATTTTCGCTAAACTATATTGATAGCAATAATTATATTTGTGCATGTCAGTTCCTTTGAAGGCCCATGTCATTTTTCTGTCATTTTGCCTACAACTGATGTAAGCTAACAAGTCTATAATTAGTGGCTCGTCACACCCTTTGAATTCTAGCACAGACTCAGTATTTTCCCAGTCTTCTGGAATTTTCTGATTCCAAGGTGTTTTCTGAACATCTTTAACTGCTGATGCATTGAAAGTTGTGCATGATTCTGCCAGAATACGAGCACACCCTGTTCTATTCTGAAGAAAAGAATATATTTCTGAAATATTTCTGCCTGTTCTGCGTCACCGATATTGGTTTTGTCTGCTTTTTCTAGTGATGAGCATAAACCATCATTATTGTTCCCAGTAATTGAATGATTTTATATTATGCTTGGCTGTCATTTGCAGATTTTTACTTACTTATTTTCAGCACATGACGACTTCTTATTTTTATAGATTGTTCTTTTTTTCACTCTAGAAGTTGTCTTTTCAACTTCCTGCCACTGAATCATGACTGATGTTTAGTCCCTCATTGACAAAGAGGAAAATTTGACACTTTTCCATCTGAATAAATGTCTCTGAAATAAATTTCCATATTTATTTCCGTTTTTCTCTTTCTATTTCATTTCCCATACACTTTTTTTTTTTAATTTAACCTGCTTCAGGAATTCAATTTTCAGGATAACCAGTACACATACACTACTGGGGACCTGTGTGCAGCTCTTGCTCATATTGAACATAGTCAGCTCATGGCCAGTGACCCTGAGGCAACCAAAGCTTTCCATTGTAGCCATTAACTTTTTTTTTAATGATCAGAGACTGTAATGCAAATTCTGAGCCAAAAGCTAAATTAATGTCATAGATTCTATGAATTCCAGGAGTTCCTACCTTTTGAATATCTGGTTTTTACAACAAGCCTGCACGTTCCTCTAAAATAATGCTATGGGGAGAAGGTAGGAATGCAGAGAAACTACATATAAAAACACCCGAAAATACTGATTCCCTGCCCCCTGATTTTGGGAATGGTCAGCACCAGGTTTGGAGCTGACTGGCTCAGCAAGTGTCAGAGGACTGCAGGACATTGCAGAGTGTTTTGCAGGTGATTGTCTTCTCAGGGGCCCTGTCCCCAAGAGGACAGGCAAGAGTCAAATCTATCTGTGGATTAATCAAAGTCTATGGGCCCCTCATAGATTTGTCCTTGGCTTTGCAGGGATTGTGCACAAGCAACTACATGTTTTCCTTCCAGTCCTTCTCAAAATTTGACCTCTTTTCTCCCAGCCCTTCCAGACTCATCTTTTCCCATTCCTGGCTTCTCATTCCCAGTTCCAGCTTCCTACATTTTCTCAGCCAGCCCAAATCTCCTGTCATTATCCCTTTCTGCCCTTGCTCTATCCTTGTCCAAAACTGCTCATGTGTCCAAGCGCTAGCTCTGATTTTTCCTATATTTAAACCAAACTTATCTCTCCTTCCTACCACCTGCCAGAAAAAGAGGGACATTAAGAGGCCAGGAAAAACAGAACCCAAGGCCATGAAGCCCAGAGCTGCAATTACACAGTCTAGAAGGAATGGTGTCCAGCTCAGACAGATTTTCCCAGGTATTTAGCACACAGCTGCAGCAGAGATTTACAAAACATGCTAGCTGCATTTTTTCCCCTAAAAGGCCTACAACTTGGCCCTATTTGGGTTCATTTTGCTGGAGATACAAAGTATACAAAACTCATCTACAGTTAGTTTCATGTCCCTACTATAAGCAAAGGGACCAACTGGAGTTTTCAAATGAAAGACAGAAATTAGCATCATAAAATAATACATATTTTCTAGCCACATTCTTGGAAGGGACTGAAGTGTTTTATTTACGCACTTAAATTTCAGCTAAATGAGCAGATGCCCAGCAGGGAAACTTTTATTTCCTATTGTTACCATTTGGCAAAGTTATAAGCATAGGGAACAGGGGCTCATAATGGAAAGCATTGGACAAACAATAGATGGTGCCACTATTAATACAAAATATTTTTATTTTTAGATTTCCTATAAAATCTTCATTAAGTATGCAAAGAATTTGGTATACTTCTATTCTCCACTGCAATTACATGGACATTTGACTGAAACCTCTGGAGAATCAATGAGAGTTAATAGCACCAATAAAGTGCAAACCAACTGCTGAGGTGGATACAAGCTGAGGAGATTTTGGAGGCAGCTTTATAATAACAAATAGGNGTACCAGAAACTTAAGGGAAGTAAAGCCTAAATATCTATTAGTTGAGTTTATGTGTCCCTCCCCACTACAGTAACCAAGAGTCTGTTTTGAATGCATATAAGAAAACAAATAACAATGAGCATACTATAAGGTTATGAACAAAAAGATAAACAGGGAATAGGAGATAAGAGAAACTTGTAGAAATTATCAGCTTGGGACAGTGCATTGTACCCTAAGATTTATATTAATTACACAGGTGGACAGACAGCAGTGAGCAGAGAAGCATAGAAAGTCCCGTTTCTGTGGTCCAGTAATCACTAAATAATAAGAGCATTAGGACAGCAGATGTGCACTAATACAGTTCTTTTGTGTGCTCAAGTGCCTCAGAGCCGGGATCCTTCAGCCATCTGAGAATTACGCCAGGCATGGCCAAGTGCAGCCTTCACCTCATGTTGTGCAGACTTAACATGTTACTCTTGTCCTGATTTTGGTTATTATATTTATCTGTCTTAGAATTTCAGCTACCTTTGCCATTTGCCTCACACCATAATACCTGAGTTCTTGATAGCAACACAGTGGGGTTGGGAAGTCTCATTTAAGAGACAGGAATCTGAAAGAGCAAGACCAATATATTGCAGGAGGAGGCCTTAAGCAGGAATTAGGCAACCATTTCTGTATTTTGTTCCCTCTGACCTGAAATTACTTGCCCAAAGTCACAGAGTAAGTGGCAGAATCCAAGTCTAGAATGTTCTACCCTAAGGTAGCAGTGACCATCTTCCCTTAAAGCATAGGCAGATAGTGGCATCCTGACACTGCATTTCCACATTGAATGGCAGTGTTTGAGAGTGTTCCACTTCAGGAATATTTGGGAAGAAACCTCTCATGAGAGTGTTGATTTGTCAAAACCAAAATCTTTTCCTCGGAAAAGAAAAAGAAGGAGCGTGGCAAGAAAATCTGCAGTTCAGACCCACTCAAGGATCAAAGTCACTTGGCCAGGGATGGCTGCTGTGGTAGCTGGGTGATTGCAGACACCTCAGCTGTTCTTGGCACTTCAGCACTTTTATTCAAGGTCAATTCAGTGCATCTGCATTGCACTTAAGGCTCTGAATGCAGCATATGCTCCAAAAGTGGGTCATAGCTTTCAAGATGATGAAAGCTAAATCATACAGCAATTATGCTCAGGATCTAATCTGTTGCACTAAGACTCTCCATGCACTTTGACTCGTAAAATAGGAACCTTTAAGTAGAGTGTGCAATACTAGTTCAAAGAGATTTGTGCTTTACCTAGTCCCAGTGCAATTATTTTTAGGTAAAACTTGAGGAAACCATTCAATCTGCAGCTATTAACAAAGGTCAAGTGTCTAATTTGGAAAAAAAAATACTAAATGGGGACAAGTCTGTGGTGATACTTGGTTTTGCTGAACATGTTTTTACAGATCAGACCCCTGCTGCTTACCTGGACTGCAAGACAAGCCCTAGTGTCAGGTGCTGCTCAGCCACTACCTGGCCACCCCAGTGACACAAAGATGTGAGAGTCCACAACACCCCTCTCTGCAACGACAACTCCTTTCTCACTAGATTTCCACCTTAAGAACTCCTAAGGCAGGTGACATCCCTCCGGTGCCAGCAGAGGTGAGCTGAACACCTTCTGCAGAAAAGAGAGGCCAGAGAGGTGGGCTTTTTACACAACAGAACTGCAGAGCATAGTTTTTAACATACAAGCAGGGAGACATTTAGAGATTCCAGTTTAGCTCTGAGTCATTCCTGCCAAAACACATGGAAACAATGTTTAACACTTCTATTTCCATAATACATAATTCCTGTCTGGCCCTTTTATCAGTAATGTAGGTTATGAATAAGATAGATTCAGAACAATAGAAATGCGAGCCTGGGTACTGATAATCTCTTGTTACTTTTTAACCAACATGGGAACACAGCATTTAATTCCTCAATGAAAATGACTCAGATCCCATTTGTTTCCAACAAGGCACCTTAGAAGATGTAATAAAAATAGGTGTTCCAACATTCAGTACATTGCAAAAGTTGGGTTATGTTCATGCTTTGATATAGCTGAATGCATTAGAATTTGAAAATTATGGCAGAAATTTCTCAATTTAAAAGCAGTCATCTTCTATCATCCTTTGAATGCTTGGAGATACATATATATATATATATATATATATATATATATTACTTAGTACTGTTATTGCAAAATTATGAGATGTTACTGATTGGGCTCTTCTTTACACATTGGTACTGATAAAAATTTTCTTAATAGGTGTCAGATGCTTTGAGAAAAATATCCAATTTTTGTTTGCCTCCAGTGGAGCTGTGGGTTAGCACAAGCAAGAAATAGACAGAAGAAATAATGTTCATGCTGCTGTTGGCCAGAATCAACAATATTGTTTCCAGCTTTGAGACCTAGAACATAATTTCCATATTCCTCTCTATTCAAAAGACAACTGTGGTTCAATAACCCTCACTAATAAAGAACGTAATTCCTTTATTTTTTTGCACAGCAACAGTAGTATGGGGAAAGGCCATAAAAGGGTTCTTTTCGTTATAGTAAATTTTTCAAGGTCCAAGACAGCCATAAACTTGCTTTCTGTGATGGTCTCCATTTCCATAAAAATATTAGCTTAAAATCTAAGCTAAAGGCATTCCAGAAGAAATGGTCTCTGTAGTTCATGGATCATTGAAATCTTAAGTGTAGCAAACATTCATGGTACATAAAACACCTCTGCACCAGGATCAGATGCAATCTTTAAGGAAGGAAGTTATAAATTTAAAGAGAACTAAAGGGCTGAGGTAAGAAGTAGAATTTTTGGTGAGATTCCACTACAGTACAATGCATCTATGGAGAATTCGCCACACACCACATGAATTGAGTATTACTGGAATGGAGCACAGCAGCTTCAAGTCCTTTGGCCTTCCAACACCTTGCAGCTGCACACAGCTCTCTAAATCCTTATCTTTCTTACACCAATACCTGTGCCAGCTTTGCACGTCTCCAAGGTGTGGCAACAGACTGGCGTTTTATATCCTTTGGAGTGCTGTAATGCAGGTCAGCTGTAAGGAAAGTGGGACACTCTGCCTTCTGCAGAGCTGAGCATGATCCATGGTGCACATCTTATCCCCTGGGGATTAGGGTGCTCAGGACAGCTCTCAAGGCAGGAGTTACAGAACTGAGAAGCAAATAAGGTGTCCTCGGGAGGAAGGGGCCTGTCCACCTTCAGCTTTACAGCAACTGTTTTAGGGCTCCATCAATACTGGGGGTGACTGGAGTTTAATGATCTTTTCCAAAATCATTCCCCCAGGTATTCCTCATCTACAGCTTCTCAAGGCTCGTTTGATAGCTCATGAGGAGGAAGAGAATCAAACCAACCCTTAGGTAGACATAGATCTGATCTGCTTCTATACTTATTACAAGTCACAGCAAACATCACCAAGGGACAAGGGAATTCTGGTAACTTTCCAGCCTTAAAAGCCTGTAATGTTTGCTTTTAGCTGCAGTGCTGCAAAGAGCCATTACAATGACAGAGTGACTTGAAGAGCAGCTTCTTACAGTGTCAGTGACAGCTTACCCAGTCCTATTTATTCTGCCTTCCCCCCAGAGGTATCTATGCAGCCATGCAGCGAGCCACTAAGGGAACTGGATGGAAGTTTATGGCTTGGGGGTTTTTTACCTTTTGTTTTTGAGGTGAGGAAGTCAGACTGGGTGTTTGGACTGGAAGGGAAGATAGGAAAAATTGTTTAGGGAAGAACAAAGAGCTAGCAGGCTGGGTGAGAGGGCTGCTGCTGGCTTAGCACTTCCACACGTGTCAATGCCACATGAGAGATCAGAATTGCTGGCTGGAATACCTAGTAGCTCCTCTAACAGACTCATTTGATCTGCAGAGCTTGGATTTTTTTTTAAGTTGGATTTTTATAGCACATTTAAATCTCCAAATGAGTGGTTAAACTGCCTTAGCTTAGCATTATATATACAGGACACAAAGAAGGAGAGGAACAGTCTGTTTTGATTAATAACTAATTTGATATTTCTTGGACCAAAGGCATTGATCTGTAGCAAACATTTCTGCATTTATAATTCATAAGCACAGGGAGTGCCAAGTCCCAGTACGAGGACAGAGGTAAGATTAATTATGTGCCTTTGCTGTAAGTTTCCATATGGTACCATGATTTGTTTAGGTTGTTTTCTGGTAAGTTTATTCTTTACTCTGAAATTTCTTGGTTTGCTGAGTACACTTGTGCCATAAGGAAATTACTTGCGTATTTCATCTTAACCCTTTGCAACCTATTTTTATTCCTGAACATCACATCAAGTATATCTAATCCTTAGTTTCCTCTTTGGCATCAATTTTCCAAGAAATTTCCAGTTTTTATTTTCAAATACAAATGACCCTGCTTAAAATAGCTTCAGCTGGCTGGATTTTGGCTAAAGACTGCCTCTGCTTGAACACTGCCCTGGAAACATTTGCTAGCACTCAGGAGGAAGCATCACCTCCCTTGCAGTGAGGATGCCTAAGACAGACCATGAAAGGCTTTCTGAAATTTGTTCACCCTTCGTTGTTGGTTGGGTTTTTTTTAAATGCAGTAAGTAACAAAAGAGAACCAGTTGCTTTGTTTTATTGAAATATTTCCTAACTCTAGTAGGTTTACAAGCACACATGAGAGCTACTGCCAGCCAGCAGCTTTCCCCTAGGGCCTTTTGCCTGTGGCAGGAGCAGCCCTGCAAGAGCTCCCGCAGCACACAGTGGGGCTGGAGGGGGTGAGTGGTGATGCATGGTGTCATGGCTACACTTCAGCCTCAGGGGTCTCCCTCCAGAAGATTTGCTCCTTGGCACTGCCAAAAAGAGGATACTTCTTGCACTGTATGTTTTGCATATATATATATATAAATATATATATATATATATGTAATTTATGTATTCCATAGCTATAAAGACTCAGAACTGAGAAACTTGAGCTGTAACTTGATCAAAATAGTTGGACTCAATGGTCTTAGAGGTCTTTTTCAATCTAAACCATTCTATGATTAAAAAAACTCCCTCAATTTTTCTCAAGCTGCATTTTGAACTTGATTTATTATCTTTTTTTTATGAAGTCTTTTTTGAACAAGAAATGAAAACAGGACTGGAAAACAATATCTATGTACTGGTTCAAAGTCATGGCTCAGTGAAGAATGATGTGGTACGACAGATGATTTTGCCTTTTCTCTTTGCTCTTCCTCTTTAAGCCAACCACAAGTTAATTCAACAAGCTGAGATATACTGATCTGCTTATTAAATCATTATATGCCCATGTAGAAATAATTTCAGCTGCAGCTGAAGCTGAATCAAGGGTTCACACCTAAATTTTGCAAGCTACTATGGGAATGTATCATTGTCTGCTCAACAAACACATACAAAGTGAAAATGTGCCATAGTATTATTATGCCTCTGTGAAATGGACTACCCAGATATAAGATACTTAAAGGGCTCCCTTCACTTCCACTAACTGAACTCCACTGATCTCCATGAATTTACATTACCACAGACATGAACTAAACTGGATCTACGACCACTGTAGGCAGAGGGGTCTGTTGGCTACAACAGCTCATGTCTCAGGTGAACCAATGAAAGCTGCCTCTGACAGCCTGCATTTCACATCATTACTTCCTCACCCTCTAAAACTCCACCATTAAATGGGCAAGTTGATAGGCCACTGAGAACATACATCAGTCTACAAGATACAGCGAAAAATAATATAAAGAAATGTCAGATCAAAAAATATAAAGTCCAACTGCTCCTTTTAAATCATGGTGCTTTACTTAGAGACTGGCTTCTTTTGTAATAAAATATTCCTGAAGTTCACTCCTCAAGAGCTGTTTTTCCCCTACTGTTAGCTGCATATGGGCTACAGCTCAAAAATTTGGGTCTTTATTTACATTCATGAAGTGGCAAAACAACACAGATCTAATATTATCAAATCTTAGCAAATTAAGATCTGCTTGTTGAAATCCCCTAAATTTTGCAAGCTACTGCAGAAACATATTCCTGTCCTGTTAGCAAGCCCACAGAAAGTGGAAATTGGGACACTGATAGAGACTAGATACAGTGTACCAAAGTTGGGCTATCTCATATTACATTTATGTATCCACGTGACAGATCCAGAGGAGTCACAGATGTCTAAAACCAGCCTTTGTTACCCAAACAAGAGTGCCAATGCTGGAAACAACTGGTCAATTCCAGCCCATCCTGGGAGGATCCTAGCCTGTAAAGAGGCTGTCTGCAATGTCAAAATTTCCTTGACTGACTGAAGTGCTGCATCTCTACATGAGCAGCAGCAGCAATGAATTTTGGCCATGCAGAACAGGTGCTGGAGAACACCCATCATCCTGGAATAGGGACTTCTTCTGAGCCCTGTGAGCAGCTGGGTTGGGAAGTCCTCCTTTCACTGCTGCTGGCATGAGCTTGCAGGGCAGCCTTCCATGTTAAATGTAATGAGATGCTGATTTCTTTAAAACCCGACCGAGTGCTTCAGGTCCTTCATCAAACTGGACCCTGAGTGACCACTCTCCTCATTGCACTTGCTCTCCACTTTCTCTGCCTAGTGCATATGCCAGATAGATAAACTGCACACAAGGTTGTTCTCTAACACAATTCAGACTAAAACAGCTTTGGTAGCTTAAAAAATATCATAAATAGGCCTTTGCTATTAAAGCGCGACACACTTCATCTGAAAGAGGATTGATTGGGAGTGAATGTACAAGCAAACAAACCATCTGTCGAGGGATGGCAGGGATGTGGCAGGGACACAGAAGCAGACAGAAGTCTCTTTTTACACCAAAAGCAAGGTCTTTGTTGCAAAACTAGGGCCACGTATACCTCTCCCCCTGGGAGTGTGCAAGAGACTGGGGACAAATCAATGCCATCTAACTTGACATCTTTATGGAGAGATGTCTATCTCTGAAGTGGCATCTCTACAAGCAAAGGAGAAAATAAGACATTTCTAAGACACAGATGATATAATTTTATTTGCTACCATCTGCTTTGTCCCAATTCTCTCTGTCTCTCACCATCCCTTTAGCTCTGCCTATCAGGGCAGCCAGAGCTTCACAGTTTCCCTGCTTGAATACAGGGCACAATATTGGCCATGGTAAGAACATGAAATACATCCTGAAACAGCTTCCTTATACCTGCTTCCCATCAGAAAGGTCCGAGTACTTACTGATAGCTTCCACCTATCCCACCTCACCATTCTTGTAGTCTTACATCCCTTCACCCTCCACAGGTTTTTATCTTGCTGGATTTTGCCTCTTCAGCACCTTCTGATGTCTAGTGAGAACCAGTTATGTTTTCAACAGTCGCTCATAACCTGGTGTTCATCTTTTAAGGGTGTCTTTTATTACCTCCTTTCCAGATCATCCTTCCCACCCCTTACCTTTATATTGCCTATCTTGAGCAATGTGTTGATGAAATTGCGAGCAAACGTCTTGCCTTTGTCTATTAGGCTCAGCACATTTATTCAGGGTTACTTGTAAATGAGAAATGAGAGATGAGATGGGTTTGGTGCTCTATGAAGACCAAGGCACTGCCAGGCTGTTCCTAAAATGGCCTGGAAAAATGCATGTGTGCACATGTATTAAGGGCTTTGTATATTGCTGTCCCTATTTTGGTTTACTCTTCCACCTGCTAATTAATTTTAAGTCCCCATTAGGGAACTCACAAAGCCGAAAAAAAGTCTGATTTTCCTGTCACCTGATACCCTTGTCTTAATATCTGCTCTGCTCTACAAACCCTCCCCAAGCCCCAGCCCAGTGGGGGCACCCACATGCCCAGCAACTCTCTGATATTTTTACCCCAACATCCCGTCAGGCCCGCACCACCCAGCTCATACCCATGGCTCCTGGGGCTCTGTACTCTCTGCCCCAGAGGTGGTGAAGGGAGAAGAGGGCAACCACGGCTCCACAGCCAGCTGCTCCCACTTCCAAGCTAAGTAAAGCATCTAAGAAGTGTTTTCAGCTCCTCTCCTTCTTCCCGAATGAGGTAATGAAGGGGAAAGGGAGTAGTGAGGACTAACAATGACAGGACAGGGAGGAAGACTGCTTTGGGCTTCTAGTGGGTTTCTGTTCTGCCTCCTCAAGGCAAAGCTTGAGGGCAGCACTTCCTCCCCCACCAGAGCCAGCCAAGGAGGAGAGCAGGGTGGTGGAAAGCCGTGGAAAGGGCCTTTCCTGAGAAGGAGAAAAAGGTGTTTGATACCAAGTGATCCTCTGAGCTATTTGAACACTTTCTCTTCTCCTCCAGAGAGCACTGGCACCATGTGGTCTTGGATCAGGCAGAAAAGGTGCCTTTTACAGAAATAACTGTGAAATGATGGGAAGAGCTGAGGTCTTCACTGAGGCAATTGTGTCTGGCTCGTATGTACTCAGGGAGCACAGCTTTCCCATGGCAAGGCGTGGGGGATGTGGTCCTCGCCAGGAACTTTTGAGAGCCAGCTGTCCAGACATGCTCCATCCCACAGGGGCAGGGTACTGACTTAGTGGGATGCCAGGGTCTAGAGCACTCCATCAGTCCTTTGCCACAGCGAACACCTCCATGTAGTGTCCTGAGCTTGTGCAGCTCAGAGCTGACACATTGAGCATCACAGAGGCCATGGCTGCCCTTAGGGAACTCACTGAAATACAGACTCTTCTCTGCTCCTCCTGCCCTTATCCTCCATCGACTGCACACTCCCTCCTGAGCTGCTTCTCCTGTGCTGCATGCTCCCAGAAGCTCACAGCTCGCTGGTGCTGGCAGATTTTGATCTGGCTCTTCCAGTTTTGTTACATTCTCATCAGAAGCACAACAATCACAGCAGGTGCCGTAGCATGATCTGCCACATGGGCCAGCAAACTGTGGGTCCTCACATCCTGCTGGGCAGAGATGGCATCTGTTTGTCACAGGGTAGAGAAAGCCACTCTGGGTCTCACCACTGCTATGCAATCCTTTTGCATACAGCTTTCATCTTCTTTGGGCCATATCCTGGTAGTTACGTTTAAGCAAAACTCCGTCTGAAGCTGATGGGAGTTTTCTCTGTAGAAAGTGGGATTTTTCCATAACTTTCCAGCCATTTCAAAGCAAACATTTATCTAGCCCATGCTGAACTAGACTGGTCAGGTTAGGGAAACCTTGAGTCTTCATGTCCCTCTAAAGAACATTCCTGCATACCTTCTTATCCCAGAAAAAAAGGTTCTTCCTTCACCCCTGGGGACATGGGAGCAATCTTATGAAACCAACAGAGAAAAAGAAAGGTTGTCTTTCTCCTCCTCTTTTTCTTTTTTTTTTNGAAGGATGGACTTGTTAGCAATCATGGGCTTTCCTGGACAAGAACACAAACACCCCAAGCATGTCATGATTGCCCCACAGCTGCAGAACCTGCTTCTCTGATCAGATTAGGTCTGTGCTGGCTGCTGAGATAGAAAGCAGGATTAGGAGATACTGGAAGGTTTCCAGGCAATTTTTTTGGAGAAAAACCGAACGTGACTGCAGCACTGCTCATATGTCAGAAAAGATCAGCTCTGCAGGTGTCATCCCACAGGAATCACAATATAAGTCCTTCACCAAAAGGATGAAGGCAAAAATTGCCTACTTAACCAAACAGAGTGAAACATGCAGTGAAAATGGCTGGAGATGCATTACCACAACTTCTCCATCCGAGGGAAGTACATGACATCTCAAAAATAGCTCCAGTATGTGCAGGCTGCATCTGTACAATGAGGTGGTGGTTCTCCATGATTTAGCCTGACAGGAATGGCTGCTGGATTTCAAGCATGAAGTCTGAGAGCTGGTGGTGAACAGAGAGGGCAAATGACTCTGTGGCAATCTGTTACCAGAGTAAACATAATTCCTCCTCACCCTACCCAGCACATATAATAGCCTTGCTCCTTCCAGCTTGGGGTGAGAGAGGAGGCCAGGATTGCCATTTAAAGGAAGGGATTTTGTGCTCCTGTTGCTGAATCTACCAGAACACCTCTTATCATGTTTTGCTAAGACTTACACAGAGCCCATCTGCATTTTGTGCAGAGGAGTTTGTTTCAACATATCAGAAGTGCTCCACAGCCTCCAGGAACCCATCAGTGCCTCAAAGACCCTCCTTCAGAGGAGCTCAGTGGTCTCCAAAGCAGTCCCTACATGACAGGCTGGCATAGCTTCTTCCCTGCCCCCTTCACAGCTCCTGATTCACTTGCTTACAAGCAGATTCATGTTTTCCTGCTATTTTTACACACAATAGTCATCCTGGTTGTGTGCTGGGGTGCATGATGCACTCTAACACGACCTGACATCCTTCCCCATATATATGCATATTTGACTAGACCTTGGGTCAATGCAGGCAATATCACACAGACTGGCCTTTAAAGTGTCAGGCATGCATTCAAAACCTCATCTGTGGGGACCTATCCTCTATTAGGATTAGCTCATGTGTGTGTTCACAAGCCATTATGCAATGTTCTATTATGTCTGGATGAACAAGACATTCAAATTAACTTAAATGAATTTATCCATATGGCACTGCAAACCTCAGTCACAGGAAGGAAACAATGCATAGAAAGATCACATCCAAATTTTTCAGTCATGACCCCTGATGCTGGGTGCCCAACATTCAAGTTTTTCCTCTTGTGTTTGATACATCTTTGTTTCCCTATTCTGTTTGCATTGAGGACTTTGCTATTTACAGTATTTTAAATATAAATCTCCAATTAATGTCAGTAGAACTTCTGCTTGCAGATAAGGGAGGAATATTAAATAGATCTGCAGTGCAGAGAGAGATGATATTTTAGTTCCTTTCATACATTCAAGTTAGAAAATAACACTGTAGTTGGCTGGTGCCTTAAAATCCCAGAGATTTTAAAGTACTCTGCTCAATACCCAGGCAGAAAACTTCCCACCACTGAAGGGAGGTTCCTCCTGGTGTGGGGATCATTGGCTAAGCCTGACTTTAAGGAAAATACATGGGAAAGAAAAATTAGCACACCACAGGTGAGATAGAGTAAAAATATAGAAGGTCTTCCATGCCTGGGTTAAACAGGCAGGGTTGCTTGGTGCTGGCAGCCACAGCAGAGAGAGACTGGGAGGCTGAGCTGAGGGCACAGGAGCAGAGTACAACAGTCCATCTCAGGCAGAGGTTTGTAGAGATGATTAAACATATTTTGCCTTTATGGGTAATGAGAATGGAAATGTTTATCAAAAGTCTTTTTTTTTGTTTGTTTGTTTTCAGATCTCCAGTGTTCTGCACTGGATCTATCAGGGAGTAATTCAGATGCTTTTGAAATAGCATTGGACTTCTATGTGACTAGAAGGTGAACATGCATTTTCAAACTCCCTTATTGTTCACTGCTGCATTAGTGCAATTTATTTGAACAGGAGATTTTGTCTGGAGCAGTGGGGATGTGCTTTTAGACAGTAGAGTCTTGACTACCTTCACCTAGCCTTACAAAGCACCCTTTGTGTGCTTAGTTGTGGAAATCTCCACCATAATGAGTAGTTGGATCTGGTTGTGTCCTCAAACCTCATTTCAGGAAGTAATCTGGGGCTTTTCGTGCCTGCTCCCACTCACAGCAGGACATTCTCACCCTCCTTTGTGAGGCAGAAAATCAGAGGAAAGCAACATTTTGGTGATAAGCATATGCAGGCAGGAACACTGCTATAAAACTTGCAACAAAGACTTTAAGAAGCCAGTGGTGCAGCAATTAGATTCACAGCGTCTATCAAATTACAATTCCAGCAGCAGTGAGGGTGAGAGAGTTTGTCACACAGAGCCGGCACCTCTTCCCACTTCACTGGTGGTGCAGTTTGGTTACAGAAAGGGACCTTGATATGTCCAAAGTCACTCCTTTAGAAAGTTAAGACAAATATTTACAAGTGTATTGCATTAGTTGCCTACATATATCCTTCCATCCATCTAAGCATTTGCTTTTATTACTGCCATTGAACAGGAACCGGTCATGAAAGCTTGGTAGCCATGGGGGTGGCACTTCCTGCTGGAGGGGCGAGGGGCTGGGCACGGGAAAGCAGCCGTGGCTGAGCCGGAGGAGACGTGATGTAAAGTGTTACAAGCGTGGATGCAGAACCGGCAAACATGAGAAGGACAGCTGGCCCAGTGCTGCTTCCAAGGGGCTTCAGTGCCCTAACCCTTCTCTCTGACACTCCAACCCCTCCAGCAGCCTGATGCGCCCAGAAGGGGACTGCCCACCTTTTTCCGGGGGCCCAGTGGGGCAGGTGACAGAGCAGAGAGCCGAAGAAGAGGGTGAATCATCTGTTGTGGCAGGGAAGGAGAAGTTGGTGAAGGCACCGGGGATTGCCACCGTGCCACAGCAGCTCCCCTGGGTCCCTGGGCTGGTGACACGCCTTCCCCTTTCGGGCTGCTTTAGCATAATTCTGCAACTGGCTGTTTCTTTGCAGCTCCACCTCAGGGAGAAGTCCAAGCAGACGACAGTAGAAACAAAAGTGCAAGTGCAAAGCAGATGGGAAGGCCTTAGGAGCAGTGCAAGTGCTCAGCATCCCACTCCACCAGAAAAGAGAAGGGAACAAGAGGAGAGGAATTGAGAAAATAATGAATTCACAAGGCGTTGGGACTCTTCTGGAAAAAACATGTTGCCCTGATGAATTAAAAGAGTACATCAGTAAGTTTCTCCTTCTGAGAAGATTTTTGAGTTTAGCAGCATTGTCAGGATCAGGGTTTTAAACCACATGTATCAGATCCTTGAGCAGTAGGAAACTGCCTTGAAAATCATGAAAGCTTTTTCTTTGTTTGGTTTTTAATTTAATTTTATTTTAATAAATGGTAGGTTCTTTCAATTTGCCTGCTGATTTCTGAGCCTTTAGGGCCTATTTAATTTGCATATTCAAGTCGCCTTATGCAATGGTTCAAGGCTTTTTAAATTATCTTTTTTAATAAAAGCTCGAATTTTCCCAGAATCAAATTCCAAGTAATGGCAAAATGCCAAATATTGTCATGGTAGTGATAAATTAGCAACCTTAATTTAATAAGAATTTTCTGATAAAGAGCAAGTAATTAACAGAGTGCTTACAGCAATCATTTTTTATATACTGTTGACCAGAATGCCATTGTATGTTCTTTTTATGTGCCCTAAATGTGGTCTGACCATATTAATTCTATGTGGGATCTTCTAGTATTCTGAAATTTGGAAGTTAATCATATGCTGAAGTAGAGTTATGTTGATCTGGTGAACTTGTCATATGGCCTTTTCCTTTAAATTACTTTATTTATATTTATATTTATTTTTATTTTAATTTATTCTCTCCTTGAGAATCCCCATAAGAAGGTATCAGATTGGAGCATTTGTATAGGGAAAGTTGTGCAAACTCAGCCTGCATGTCTTACAGACCTCTGGGAAATATCTTTAGATAAACAAGTAACTATTCTTCAATGGTTTGAATTTTTTTTTATTATTTTTCAGCTGAAACTCTCTTTTCCCCACAAAGCAAAGCAAACCTTTTTGTTCAAATAGATGATAAGTGTCTACCCCAATGAAGTCTTCTGAGGGTGCTGAAGAAGTCAGCCAATTCCAGAATTATGTGGTGTCTTAAAGGCAACCATGGGGACAGCCCATTGATTTAGGGAGGAATCAGAGAGCTAGAAAGGAGTAGGGGACTAATGTTGTGTGACATGATATCCACTGACCCTAATTATCAACTTCAAAGCAGCTCATGGGTAGTGGAGTTATTGCCTCCCAGCAGACATATGCTTCTGACTTAGCTCTGGCCACAGCCCCAGTTGATGCCAGCATCATTTTTACAAGTGAAGTCAGGGAGCAGGGAAGGAAAGACAGTGGAGGAAAGGCCAGTGGAGCCACCAGCATAAGTGGGAGGATGGCCAGAAGTGGAGGGCAAACTGGAGCACATTGAAATCCTTTGGGTAAGGGAGGGGAAGCTCCCTCCTACGCTGCCCTGGGGGTGAGGGAGGGCTGGCAACACCCAAAGGAAAGGACACACAGGAGACTGGGACTGTGACACAAATTTTTAGAGTGGTGCCTGGGGGTTAACAGTGAACAGGACCAAATGTCACACCAGAAAGTGTGACACTTTAAAACTGGGCTGGCATTAAAGGAGGCAGCTGAGTTACACAGTCTGTTTGCAAATTGAGTGAGATGAATAAGCTTGGGCTGGAGGGGAAAAGACAATTTAAATTCATTTGTGTTAGGATCAAAGCTTTTCCTCACAGAGGTTTAGGACATAAAGGCAAAATACAGCCTAGTGCTAAGAGGCACTGGGAAAGAAACTCTCCATCCAAGCTGCAGCCCAACAGGGAGTCTTCAACATCAGTGAGAAGAAACTTTCTCTGGTGGGTTTTCTTGTTGTTGTTTGCTTGTTTGTTTGTTTGTTTGTTTAAAAGAGAGAGATTTTTATGGACTTTGTTCTTCACTGATGTCTTCCAGTATCACACAGGAACATATGCAGAATCTAGTCTGGGGATATTGTAGATCAAAGTGGTGCCCCAGCTGCTGCATCTTATCAGATACAGCTCTTGTAGCAGGACTCCAGTTTTTTCTTTTGAGACAATTTTCCATCAATTAAAAAACAGATCAAGAAAAACAAAAAATGGAGGAAAGTGTGGTTATTAAAATAAAACTTCCTCTTTGAGCTCACATGCCAAGAGACATCTGGCAATCAGCATGGGAGAGTGAAGCATCCCCTTATCTTTGGAGAAATAGAAGCAGTGTCATTTCTCTGTGTTAGGTACTCGCATTCCCTTCCTCCAGCTTTGAGAGCTACCTGTATAAACATGTTGCAGTGTCTCTACCAACAAGCATAGCATCAAAGGGGATTTTGGGGCTCCGAGAGCGTGAGTGTACAAAATAGTCTATACTTTGTGCCACTGTCAGGATGCTTCTCTGGGCCACTGAGCTGTTGGAAACATCACTGCAAGCAGCTGTATTAATCAAATGATGGTGAATATCCAATAACGTGGACATTCCTGCAGCTTCCCTCTTTTACTGCAGCTAGTTTAATTCTGATGTTGCTAGGATATATCATCTTAGAGAACATAAACCCTACAAAGCCCTCACCGACAAGAGGATTAGAAGAGCCTGTCTACTGGTGGATTATGTATATGAAAGAAGAATAAAATCAAACATAAAATACTTCATTTCTGGCTAAAATTATGTAATTCTGTGGATGCAGAGATGAAATGGTCAGGCTGTCTTTATCTGCTGTACATCCCCAAACAGTAATGCTCTGCTCCAACTGTTCTCTCGAGACACATCTCTGCAGAAAGGCAGTGATGGTTTAGGGAACACCACAAAATTCTCTGTCATCTGATTAAATGTAGACAAATCCAAAGTAAACATAAGTACTCACTGCTTGAGCTAGGCAACCTTATTTCTCATTTATTCAGTGTCAAGCCTCGCATGTTTCTAGAGAATGAATCATTTCACTCTAAGATAGGTCAGAAATTGTGCTGTTGGAGTACCAAGCCAGAGAGGTCCAACTCCCTCTGCAGAGCACTCCACCAGCCCTTCCCAATCTGGCAAGGGTGGGGCAATGCTGCAGCTGTGCTTGCTCACTAGTCCCTACCTAACAGCATCAGCAGAGCAAATACAGACACTCTGCCATACATATATACACATACACACATACAGAAATATGCATGTGTACATATATATAAACCCCCAACAACATAGGACCTCTGCGTACATGTCTCTATGTTTGTGTGTGTATAAATTGATTCTATATTGTTTTATTCATCAGATTCAGGTATCTCAAATTTTATGATAATTTCCCCTCTAAGCATTGAATATGTCATTAGAGAAAACCTGCCTATATCCAGCGGGCCTTTTACCTCTTTCCCAATACCATCTAACTGCTCAAACATTAAACTGTTGCATTCCAGCAGTCAGTCCTGGACTTGACATCTGTATATGGACCAGTGTGACTAAAGTAACCAGGAACCAGCAGGAGTTCAAGTCTGTGTTGATTTTGGCTGGGGCAGAGTTA
>VYZT01047533.1:12846-23078 GCA_013400735.1 Pomatostomus ruficeps
TTTTTTTTTTAGAGAAAACCATTTTTTTCTGCTTGCTGTTAATAAGATATTTTATTACCATATGAGAGTCTGAGAGCAAAATTCTGGGTTTTTTCTTGTTCATATGCAATACTACTTTTCCTTCTACATGTAGTAAGGCATTTTCTACCGAGACTCTATTTTCATTGATTGCACTCTTCCTGATCCCAGTAACAAAGTGACAAAGTAATATTCCTTTGTTTCTTAATAAAACAGTGCATGACATTGCTGATATTTCTATAGACTAAAGAAAGTGTTTCTATCTCAAAAATTATCTGTGGCTTGTAAGACCAGGATTTTGTTTTGAAGTGAAGACTGAGATTCTGAAGAGGTTTTTACTAGTGATGTTTGGAAAACAATCTATTTCAAGGACAAGCAAGCCTGCAAATAGCAGCTCTTCTCTTGCATCTCATATTTCTGTACTTTCCAGTGGTGTTGTTAAGCGCTGTACTTCAACACAGTCACAAGCGACATTTTCAAATGCTTTCTTAAAAACTGTGTGAAGTGATACATATTTATGATTGTTTTTTATTTTTCTGATTTTCATTGGGAAAATAAGGCTGTGGTTTCACAGCATGGAAACTCGCTGCCATTGAACTGGGTACCTTGGAATTCTTTTCCTGTCCTGGATGTGCTCTTCTTTTATCTGCTTGAGAACTTCACGATACTTCTAAACGCCACTTGTGCGTGCTAAAACAACAGAAAGGCTTTTGTTCGTATGGGGGCCCATTGCAGTCTGTTTAGGCACAGGAAGGTGCTTGCAAATGTTAGGTCCAGCAGAGAATCAGGCAGGAGAAAATGTTGCCTGGAGGAGATGACAAGTGAGTAAGGGGTCTGGAAGTCCAATTTCTTGTGATAATTTCTTAAATCTTGTGTGCTCCTGAACTGATTTGTGGTTACGTAGTAAATCTGAATACATCTTTACTATTATCAGAAAGTGCCAGCAATTTGTTCTTATTCCCTGGGTTTTCTTGGCATTAGTGATTGAATGGAAGCGTGGTGAGCCAAACAAGGGAACGAATGTAGTTCAGTGTTACATGAGTGCTATTCTTGGCATGAGAGACGTGGCAGGGAAAAAGAAGCTGGGCTGTGAGGGGAGGGTATTCTTCTTTTACCAGCTGGATAGATCAGTTGAATTGAAGTGACCATCTAACCACGGCCTAAGTGAATAAAAAGCCCTTGATGGTTTTCTTGCTTAGGTGACATGTTCCCTAAAGCACAGTTGCAAACATAATTAGAATCAGTCTGCTGCCATCTACTTTGATGTTTTGCTTCAGAGTCTAAAGTTTTACCTTATTTTTAACTGAAAACTCTTTACCTGATCAGAAAAAAAATCTTTCAATTCCTGATTAAATGTATCAAAACTAGACATTTGAAACATTAGACTTTTAACATTGTTGTTTTAAGCCCTAACTTGTTAGCACCACTGTTCAGTTGCATTTAAATAGCAGAACTGTCCGCAATTGCCATGCAGATAGCATCAGAAGAAACAGTTGCTGAGTTGTGTCCTGTGATTCCAGACTTCATCTTTTTAATCCAAACTTGATGCCCAGCTTAAAATATATTGGGGGGTCGTTTGTTGGTTTGCTTTTGGTGTTTTTTTTTTTTTCTTTTTTTTTTCTTTTTTTGCAGAGGGGGCCTGGGGCAGTAGGGGAAGGTCTACAAAGCGAAATAAAGGCATGTAACACAATAAATGAGTGCTGGTGTTCTGAATATCGTGTCTCTAGTGCTCTGTGTTTTGTAAGCTCTGCTCCCAAGACTGAAGCGGAGAGCTTTTTACACAGTTCAGAGTTTTTACACCGCTCTTTGGCAGTACTGGCTCATGCTTGCCTCTGGTTTCAAGGAAGCTGCTTTCAGAGATAAATTAGGGTTCTGATTTGTGAGCCTATGGTTGTTCAAAGAATGGTTTTAAATAACTTTAGCAGAAATGTTTTTCTAATTATCACTGTAATAGTAATACCAAATTATCAAGATGTTTTCAATTTCAGAATAACTTGAAAAACTAAGCTGTAAAAGTCAGTAGGAATATGAATACATTGTGCTGCTCTGTTTTGGATTTGTTGCTTTCCCAGTACAGTCATGTCCCCTGTGGTGCCTCACAGATAAAAACAAAAAGGTAGTTCCTTCCTAAGTATTTTGTGATTATTGGTAGATAGATGGTTTTGGTATTTTAAAAAAAACAAATAGAACTGTGTCAATTAAGTTGGGGTTCTAGGTGGAATACCTGGATTTGGGCATAGAAAGAATTATTTTCCAAAGATAATTATTAAAATCAGGATTCATTGGAATTCTGTGATTTAAGACAAGACGCAGGAATTATGTGTTAGCTTTCTGGAGTGTTTCTTCAAAATGCTAAATTAAGGTGTAACTGCTTCATTAATGATTCAGTTACTAAATTGAATATGTTTTCCAGAACACCTCGACCTGTTGTTGTAGAACCAATGGAGCAATTTGATGATGAGGATGGACTCCCAGAGAAGCTAATGCAAAAAACACAACAGTACCACAAGTAAGTTGTGGTTAGCTTTATTTTATAGAACATGATTTATGTACTTAGTTACCTTTGTAAATATACGCTTGTTTTTACTTTTGAGTTTATGTAGCAGGAAGTAGTGCTTTTTTGTGTTGTGCTGTTTTGTGTCAAAGGATTTAACAGGGCCTTCCCAAATTTTCTAATCATAGTAAAATTCAGATTTGGCTTGTTCGTTTAACATTCCAGTTAACATTACATTTACTGTAGTAGAGAGATTCTTGGCCTGCACTGTAATGAGTGGGAGCTTGTTGCCAGTAAACTATAGTCTTTTATGGATTAGGGTTGTGGTCTAATCCTGCAGAGCTTTTGAATACCCACAGATATTTATGTTCTCTGAACAGCCCCTTACCTGTTCGCAGCCTCCCTGGAGTGTAAATCTTTGCAGCTTCCACAGTTTAGGTAAAACTTTGAGCATGACATGAGAAAGTGAATCTTGATCATGAGAAAGAAGTCCCCTAATCTGAAAATACAAATTTTTAATATTGTCATTTGCCATTCATGTTGCTTGAATCTAAAATGTTTATTCTGGTAAGACTGTAGAACACCACTTCTTAAAAATTTGTCACTGTTAGTTACAATATTAGTGTTAGAATGGGAAATGTGGGCTCATTTTAATGTTTACTGATTCTGGCTAATATTCTGAGCTGTCTAGTAAGCTTTGGTATTTATTTAAATAGCTGGTTTTATGAATTAACTGTTTGTTTTAGAAGGCTGAACACAGTTAATCTAGTGTTTCAGCTTAGTATTTTGTGTTGACGTAAATGAGTTTTTATATTAGAATTAAATTGAATCTTTATTTGGACAATTTTTGGAAAATTATGTTTTTACTCATCTTAATGTCTGAATTAAGCTTTGTCTGGTTTAGAATGTAGTCATCTGACAGGTTGATAAAAAGATCTGCACTTGAAATAATTGTTTATATGGTCTCTGGCTGTTACAGCTGTTGATCTAAATGTGTCCTTCTGTACATTTTTACTGCAAAATTTTCATTAGGGAAAGAGAACAGCCTCCACGCTTTGCTCAGCCTGGAACGTTTGAATTTGAGTATGCTTCACGGTGGAAGGCTCTTGATGAGATGGAAAAGCAACAGCGTGAACAGGTTGACAGGAACATTAGAGAAGCCAAAGAGAAGCTAGAGGCAGAAATGGAAGCAGCTAGACATGAGCATCAGCTGATGCTGATGAGGCAAGGTAAAACCAGATAATCTGCCAGTATTAAATTTGTTTTGTCACAGATTTTTTTTTGTGTGTAGCATATTGAACTGTATACTTGGACATTTTGCTGGCCACTGTTCAATTAAATGCATTTAACTGAGTAAAAGGAAGGAATACTTCTCTGTGCACATACTCCTTGGTGATTTGCAGAAATTAAGAAATTGATAAAGGGGTGATTGTCTAAGTCTGTTTTCTTTACTTCCTGTCTCTAGGAAGAAGTTTACTTAGCTTGTTTTTCCTGAATAGGCAGATGTGCTTCCAGTGTGGAGCCATGCTGTTTTTATAAGGTCTTGTACAGAGCATAAAATCTTACGCAGAAGATAACACAAAACATAACTATATAATAACATAAAAAGCACAAGGTCTTACACAGAATGTAATAACGTAGAGAACTGTTTTGAGATGCCAGGTAGTTACTGCAGCACCTGAAATGACAACTGTTTCTTGGTTTATTTTCCAAGGAAAAATGTAGAAGCATTAAGTTTCCTTGTAAGCACAGGTGTCTGTTACAGGTGAGGAATGTGCACGGTAATTTGATCCAAGAATGCTGCCAGCAGTACACAGCACAGCCCTCCCTTGGCAGATAGACACACGTTATAATGGTGTCTGTGCATGACTGGGATTTGGGAAGGTGGTTCAGTGCTTAAGATACAGGTGGGATAAATCTACTGTTGACTTATCTAATTGTTAATATTTAGCAGTGCAAACGATCCAGTTCTAGAACCCATGCTCTTTAACTTCCTTTGAATTTATTGACCTGTTGCCTGCACTTGAGGGCAAGATTAGAGATTGCTTTATCTTAAATTCATGTTTTAATTACGTGTTCAACTGCAACAAGATGACAGTGGCCTCTTTATTAAGATAGAAAAGCGCTTGACAGTAAAACATGGGAAAACATCTTAGGTATGTTTTTGGATATTGGAGTTTCTTTTAAGGACAACATGAAGGAAAAGATATTTTTGAACATCTGTTAACTGCCAGTTTTATATGGAAAAAGAGAGAATTAATCCTTCCATTGAAGAGCCACTAAAACATGAATGCATTTGGTGCTACTATTCCAGTGAGGATGTGTGGGGTTTTTTAGTGTAGGAGGAGTTTTTTTTTCACTTGCAGTTTGGTTAGCAGAGTACCTCTTTGGTACCAGATAGCTTAGAATTTTGGTAAGATAGTTAGCTTTCTCCTTAATCACCTGCCAACATTTAATTTTCCAAGCTCTAGGGATTAGTAAGTATTCCTTCTGTTTTAATCTTCTCAATTCTTCAGCTTCAGTATGTATGAAAATAAGGTGGTTTTTCACTTGTATTTATTTTCAAAGATAAGCTGCCTCTTGTTGCTCTGAAAAATGTGGGTCTAAGTGCATGCCATGCCAAGAGTATTGATTATATTAATGAGATTGCATCACAGGATTCTGTAGAAAGATGTAATGAAATTTCTAAGGCAATGAAATTTCTAAGGCATCTAAACCTAGAATTAATATTTTTGTATCCCTGGTGCACAGAGTCAAGTTTAAAGATGTATTGAAGCGGTCATTATGAAATATGAAATAAAATATAAAATGTCATGTTTTAATTGTGTGGGAGCTAACAAGAAGACAGGGAGGATGAGTTTCCACTGGTCCATATACTCTTGCAGGTGAAGGTTGTGTTGAAGCTGTTTTATGAGAGCTAGTAGGACCTGAACTCTAGAACATGTTGGTTTGAGTACTCAGGTTTTTGTGGTGTGGTATTAATACTGAAGGTAGATTTAATTCTTTTGATATGTGTAATTTTTCACTTTTAAGTGTCGTATTTTGACAGACTGACTCAGAAGTAATTTGTAAAACAGAATATGTGTTTCCATGTGTAAGTAAATTGCATGGTATTTCTGGTCTATGTACTTGTAGTATGCATCAAACATTTGTAAATATTCTCTGTTAATGAAGGTTTAATAGATTATGAAAATACTGGAAAATGTGACTGACTTTAACCAGAAGCTTAATTTTTTTATCAATTATGTGGAAGTTTGGCATTTAATTTCCGTCTTTAGAATCTGAAAAATCAACAGCTAAAACTCCTTAAAAGTCTTTATGGATTTGATATTCTGTCTCGCACAATTAACTTCTGAGGTGACAACTTTCACCTTCTGCCCTCTGCTATGTAAAAGGTTGAAGATAAAGTAAAGACCTTGCCCTTTTATAAGCACAAGGAAGTGCAGAGGCTAATAATAATAATGCTCTCAGTTTGTTTTCTTCTTTTCCCGCAGCTGCTTTAGTGCAGACTCTTTCTGTTCTGAGAAAGCGCCTGTCAGTCAAGAATTACCATCCTTGCAGGTCTTTTAATGAATGGCTCCTGTGCAGAGTTTGAACCTCTATATCTGTATTTTCACCTGGCCTAGTAAGGCCTTCTGCCATGATTCGGCAGTTGTCAAATGATACTGAATCATAATTTGATATGTTGAACTTTTAAAATACTAACAGTTTCAGAAAAGGTGATAATAACAACTGTGCTATGAAGAAAAATTAAGAGAACACTGAGAAAAGTAGAGTGCTGTGCCTTAAGAACAAAGGACAGTAAATGATGTAGCAATTAGTGGTAGAGAGAAAGTAGGAAATCCTATACTCCCGTGCTCAAGAAATAGGGAATGCTGCATAAATTTGAAAGAACAAAGAATGAAAAAGGAAACATCTTTTCCCACAGTGGACAGTGTTGCATACAGAATGGGATAGTTTTTGATCTCAGTAATACCCTGAAGCAACCTAAAGGTTCATTTTGAAAGAAAAGTACACTTGTACTCTGAAATAACCTAAAGGTTATTTAAAAGCCAAAAGAAAGTGTGCTTGTGGCACTCACCAACGATCAGGATGCCAGTGGCCAGGCCTTCTGTGGCAAGCATAGTTGGAAAGAAGCAGCCCTCAGATTTTGTGATTTGAGTGAATCTTCAATGTAGTCATATTCTGTTGAAGTGTGAAATGTGTTAATTTTGCAGAAGAGAATGGAAAAACAATCCTGCAAAATGTGCTTGAGAAAGGACTTTAATGTCAACAGAGATGTTGTGAGAGTGAAAATCTGATAATCTTCTTTGTTCAAAAAGAAAACAAATGCATGATATTTTGGCAAAATGTATTGGCCATTGTAGTTTCTGGATATTAAAGTAAAATTTTAAGTTGTAATAATTTATGCTGATGCAAGTTTGAGGAAAGTTATTTGCATAACTAAAAAGATATTTTAATTAGTATAGTGAAGAAATGCATAGAGACAATGTGCAGAATAGTTGAACTAAAGCATAAAAGGTAATGGGTGGTATGGTAAAATGTTACTTGTGGTTTCTATAAATAGTATCATGTGGCCAATATCCTATGATGTTAAAAAATAAAGAACTGCTTTCTAACAAATGGTAAAATTAATATTCATTCAAGAAAGCATAAGTTTTCAGGCAGAAATCAATAATGTGACTGGTCAGCAGAAGTGATTACCGTGAGTTATGCCCTGCTTTTTAAGAGCATTTTAAGTGCTTCTTAAAGAGGCTATGGCTGTTCCATTTTTGTGAGGTTAAAAGACTACTCATTTGTAAGTTGCAGTAAACAGAGTCGTGACATATCTCCATGGAGGTTCAGACCTCATGCACCTGAAGTTCATACCACTTTTGTTTTTCTGATGTGTGCCACGTAGTGGTCTGCAGTAGGTAGCGGAGAGCATAAAAGTCCATAAATATTGCAGTGGTTTTCTTGATAGTGTGACTTTAGCAGTATACAGCGTTGTGAGAAAATGGATGTCCTGTCCTAGATATAAAATCAGGATGTGATTTAAGGGGTTGAGAGTTTTTTTCCTTTTCTTTGAAAACTTAAGATTTCTGTTTCCGTAACCTGCTCTGGAGGCTTTGCCCATTGTGTACCTTTCTGTGTTTGAGCCACGGATCCAGTGTTTTTTCACGTACTAGACTTAGCTTTATGGAAAGAGATGAGTTAAATGTATTGAAAATTTTGTTTAAAAGCTTGAATGCTAGAACTGTAATCTGACAGTAAGAACAATTTTTGTGTTGCCACGTTATTGATTGACAGCTTTCATGTTTAAATACTCTTCTCATCCTGTTAGATCTCATGCGTCGTCAAGAAGAATTGAGGCGCTTGGAAGAACTTCGAAACCAAGAGCTTCAAAAGCGCAAGCAGATACAATTGAGGTATTTTGTCTTCTGCTGTGCACAGGTTGTGGCATGCAGCCACTGTAGGCCTGCATGAATTCAGATATGTTAGCTAAACTTGCTTTTCAAAAGCATAATGTGTGATGTCTCCGATAATACAATGCTAATACTAAAAAGTGGTTTCAAATGTTGCTTGATTTTGTTCACTTATTTCAACTCTGCTAGTTTTGTTGTTAATTTCTGAGACTTCTAAATAGTGTAGAAATATCTTAGCCTATTTTTTTTTTGTTGTTTCATATTTATTTTGATGTTGTGACCAAAGCATAGGTGTAACAGGTAGGAGCATGCTTCTGAGTTTTATGGGCAAGTGATCTGCATATAGAATCATAGCTTTGCAATCTTACAGTCTGACATGGGATTTTGGAAGGTATTTTCACTTGATATTCTAGTATGTTGCAAGCTATTTTTCTTTTACACTTTGCTTCATGCAAATAATTGTTTAATGCCTCTTCTAAAGTTTAAGACTTTAGACATAGTATCATACTGATTTATACTTTTTGTGTTAAATGTACCAATAAATGTCGATAAGAAAAAAAGAATAGCACAAACACATCTCAGAATTCAAGATGTGTCTTTTGGCAGTGTTGAAATGTTTTAATCCATAACGGCTTCTTAAACACTGGAATATTTTAACCTGTTTACCAATTTATAGCTGGAAGAGTAGGTGTAGAATGTATTGGCATTGAAATCACTTATATTCCAGTTAAAAAAACCAAACCAAACTTCAAGAGTACTCAAACCCTTCAAGTTGAGTAGATTAGTGCCTTACAGTATTTAAGAAATAATTGATGACTAGTTTTGTTTATATGCTTGATTTTACCTATTGAGACTTGAGTGCAAGCCTGAACAAGTCAAGACACTAAGCTGACATAATTTTGAAAAATATCCTAGACATGAAGAAGAACACAGACGTCGTGAAGAAGAGATGCTACGCCAGAGGGAACAGGAGGAATTACGACGACAGCAGGAGGGAGGATTTAAGCCAAATTTCATGGACAATGTAAGTACAATTCTATGGTGGAAGTCCAAATTGCAAAAGAATTTTTTTATTGTATTATTTTTATACTAGTAATTGAACTGCCATCTTCTTGTTGGCTGCTTTTTCTTCCGTATTTCACCGTTCTCCTGAGTGAATTGCTACATATTCAGTAGTGTAGTTATTCTCCTGTATGGTGACATCACTCTTATTTTTCCTACAAGCTGGTGATGTAACACTTCCATTAAGTGAAGGTGTTCAGATACTATTTTTTTTTGCTTGGAAATTGAAATGTTTCAGTAAAATCATTTTTTTAAGGGGGAAGTGATGGGAATCACCCATCCTAATGTTTCCGTCAGGAAGCACCCTAGTCTGCCTGAAGGTTTAAATTTTAAACCAGTTCATACCGTTAAGCTTGTTTGAATTACTGGTTTTGGTTTATGCTAACTTGCTAAGAATAATATACTTCAGAAACAAAATTGGCAGTGTTAATTTCATATAGAGCCTAAAATCACTCTCCCTTTTGACCCTGTGTAAAACTAGATGGGGAGATATTCCAAATCATTACTAAACAAGACTGAAAGTTTACAAAGGTGGGGGAAAATTTGTCCTCTCCTATAATCTGTACATTATTTATATTAGTAATTTAGGTACGCTCTGCCTCTGAAGACTCATCCTGCAGGACTAACAAAATGGTGCTGTCAGAGGTGTGAGCTTCTAAATTTTGTTGATCAAAGGATATGGCTTCTTTTCTACCAACCAGATCAGTTAAATAAATGCAAACTGTGTTGCAAATGCTTTAGTTTCTCATGAGTAGGATACCTTTTGCTGTTACAGCTATTCCTAGTGAGGAAACAATGAATAAGCGAGTCACACAATGCTCTTTTATATTATTAGAACAGCGGTCTGCAAGAGGGGATTTTGCTCCCCTTCACAGGTACAACTTCATACATCAATCAGAAATTAACTGCTGATTTCTCAGCTACTTCCTGTGAAAGAAAAACCTGTTTTACATTCTGTACCATAAAATTTTCTGTAGAGTTTTGAAGAATTTATTATGTATTTTCTGAGACATCCTAAGAGATGTTAGGAATACATGATTTCCTGTTCTCAGGAGGACGTTTTCCCCCTTCCTCTGCCCCTTAGGGAGGAAGCAGAATAGTTCCATAGATTTTACTAACAGGTATCAGTTGCTTTTGCTCACTGTGTTTTGAGGGACTTGCATCCAAAAGCAGATGGTAATTTATTTCCGTATGTGCTCACTCTAAAAGAAAACTGCTTTCAGCATGTGTTTTCTTCAGGGTGATGAAGACCA